>JAANDH010000717.1:45145-147732 GCA_011799765.1 Nymphaea thermarum
TATATATATATATATATATATATATATATATATATATATATATATATATATATATATATATATATATATATATATATATATATATATATATATATATATATATATATGATTGAAAGACAAAAAGAAAAGAAATGTAAACTAAGATTAGATGATGAAAATGTCCATCGTCTATTTATTTTCATTTTTCTCTTAACTGTTCATCAGATTCATTTTTCTCTTAACTGTTCATCATATTGGATAGATTATAAGGCAGTCTGCATCCATGTTATAAATCTTGTCCAATCTTCTAATCAAACTGGCCATTAACATATAAAATAAAAGTTATTGATCTCATGTTTTATGATGTTTTAGTTTTAATATTTGTTATATTTTAATATTAAACGTATACTAGTTGATAATTTTTCAGATCTCGTCAAAAACCCTTAGCGCGTTTATTCTTGTCAAAATTTCACTTAAAATGAGGTTTTACAAAAATAGCTCTTAAATTATTTTAAAACACTCTTTTTTCTTTCCTTGGTTCCAAAGAAAAAAGTGAAGTTTTGAAGTCAATAATAGGTTTTTGACTTCGTGCTTTTGACAAAAGTGAGGTTTTGTACAATATAACCTTCCACTCTCAAAAAGGCTATTACCAAACATAGTAAATTCAAATAAGAACTAAAAACTTCAAGTAAATTATACTCAAAGTAATGTAAACCCAAAACTGTTACATGAAAATGGCATATACATTATTTTTTCCATGTCATAAAAGTATATTTCTATTAATTTTTTAATTTTTAATGGCAAATAAATATATTAAGAAAGCATCATAATCTTTAAAGGGGGTGTTTGGATAACAATCTCCTCTAACCAAATTTTGTAAAAACTTAGTTTCAGTTTCTGACATAAGTTTGAAATATTTTTTTTTTTAATTTTAGCGATAGTCTGCTTTAGAATGGCATGAAGGATCAAGTTTTCCACTTCATTTCATGAAACAAAATTTCGTTAAATTCGAACTTTCTTCAAACTTCATTTTAGAAACAAAATTATATTTTATTGCAAAAGTCAAAATTTGGAATGTCATCAAAACTTTCCGAAAAACACATTCATTCATAAAAAAATTGCAAGTAATAACAGTCATGGTCACGGGACCAATAAAATTAGCTGGATATGCCAAAAGGGTGGTTCGCCTTTTTTAAAAACTTTGGTCCCGTGTTGCCTTTTGTTGAGGTTTAACAAACAATAAAATTTTAGAAACAAAAATCAAAATCCAGCTAATAATCAGCGAATAATAGACTACTGATTTCGATGTTGATAAATATGCACTCAACATTTTTAAATAAATTGTCAATCATTAGTCGCTTCTAAACAGACAACATTAAATAAATTAACTCTTTAAATATCGAATTAATGTTGCTTATTAGGCCTTTAATAATCAATAATTTTCTCGAAGTTGATTTCGCTAGTGTTGTCTCTCTCTCTTTTTTTTTTTGCTGATTTATTAGGAACACAATATTTTTCAGCATTTCAAATCTCAAGGTTAAGAAAAATATTTGAACCGGAAATGCGATCGGAATATCTCGTTTATGTGATCAAATTCAAATGAAGGAGCCCAAGATAATAAGATGCAGTGACATGCACAATCTTTTACCGGATCCCAATATGAAAGCGTTGCCTCCGTTCACATTTCAAGCTACCATTTTCTTCTCTCGTATATTTGGACTTTTGAATCACTTAAATTGGATTTTTCTCTTCATTTTTTAGAGGACAGGAAGTTTACAACCCACGACCACCTGAAAAAGCCGCCGGAGCGGAAGTCTTCCTTTGTTTCCAAGGTCTTGCATGAATAAAATACGGTATATCTATCAACTAAATAATCACAACCTCGATAACACAATAGAATCGAATTAACTGCACGATTTCTACGTATACAGGTTGCTCAACCGGCTATGCTTGAGGTTACTTCTGGAAGCCAGCAAAAATGGCGTGTCGCCATTAATGAATGAGCATCAGTTCAATAGATTCTGTTCACACTCTAATGTCAGAGACTCAGAGCCCACGCAGGTAGCTTGCCCTTCGTCCACCGGCAACCTCCCTTCCAGACGCCGCCCATGAGGCTTCCTCCATGAACACGTCTCCTCCCCATGAAACCTCTGCCACAATTCCGTCGAATTTCATCAACCAAACCTACCCAATAGTTCACACGTTTCCTCCCCATAAAAGCTTCTTCGTGTTCGATCGCATTCATCAACCACACACCAACCAATAAGTAGAAAGACAACTTTGTTGGCATAATTAGAATAAGCCAGACCCATACAAAAGGAGGCATCAAAGAGAAATCCTATCCTTTGCGACCTTTCTTCCCCCCTTCTTGTCATCTGTAGATCGTGGTAAGCAACTCTCTCTCTCTGTCTCTCTCTGTCTTCCAAGTGTAATCTTCATAAATGTTATCCTTCAGCATATTGTCTTGTTTTATCCTTGTTTTTTTTTTCTGTCACTTGTTCGCGTTGTTACTCTGTTTGATTTTTAAATGATTAGTCATTAGACCTTCTATGTGTACTCTTTTTTTATTGGGGAAACTGGTTTCCACTTGCCATCTCCAGTTTTGAAAGCAACATGAACTGTCCCCAAGAGGGATGCACTATATCTGGATTGCTGGTTTTGATCTTGTGGTATTCAAGCTCTCTTTTGATCAAAAAACTGAAGTGGGTTTGTTAACTTATTTTGTTTTGTGACCTCAAACTGTTCTGTCTTATTACTGTTCAGACGTTGGGTTTGGATTCGGAGGTGCCATTTTTTTCAAAACCATTTTTTATATTATTCTTTTTCTCATTGGATAATGATAAGGGCGATATTTTTTAACAGATTTTTTTTCTTTTAACGCTTAATATCATACCGTCTTCGTTGATCTGTGCTGGAGGGGATATTATACCGTTTTCGTTGGTCTACTGGCTGCATATTAACTGCGGCTTCGCCTTCTGCTCCTGATATTTTACTGCCTTACTGCTTTTGTCGCATGAATCGATCTTTGTGTTTCTTCTAGATATGTTTGTTAACTGGGTTGCCCCTGTTCTCATTCTGGGTTTCGCCATTGTGCTAGCGTTATTCGTACTTCCACTGTCAGAGAAATCCCCAACGATGGCGGAAGACAGCTCTCAAGCCCCCAGCTCCGTTTATGATTTCACAGTGAAGGTATGGAACGGAATCACTTCTTCTTGCAAAGGTTGTCTTGGATTGAATTTCTCAGCGTAATTGTTGTCTATCGCCTCAAGAATTCTTCATTCCCCTTCTTTTCTGGAAATGGCGTTCGAGTTTGTGTAAGCTGGCATCCTTTTGATTAAACCGATACCTGACTGGTTGATCAGGTTATGCTATTACCACATCCACATGAGGAAAATAAAGATGTGCATGTGGCAGTGGCCTCATTTACCCTTTTCCTTCCGATATGTGTGATTTCTAGTTGGACAAGATCTATACGGCGGGATTAGGTGTTACCAGAAAACTGCAAATTTCTGAGTTTTTTTGTTTTTTTCTATGAAACCCAAAATGATGAGACTGCACTGAATGGGGAATTGGGTACTCCGTTCCTAATTTATGTTGATCGGGGGTGATGATTTATAGTGTCACCTGATTCCACCACAGATTCAATTTTCTCTATTATTCTGTTCAACATCTTTTGCTCAACTACCTCCACATAAATTAAACATATTTTGCTCGTTGTTCTTTCTATTCTTGGTCTCTCTGCTACAGTATTTCACTATTATTAACTTGTGTTGGTTCATGTTGAGCACAGGATATTAAAGGAAATGATGTGAGCTTGGCCACTTACAGAGGAAAAGTTCTTCTGATAGTCAATGTTGCTTCTATGTGGTAATTGACCTTAGGCGCTCATCCCTTTTATTATCTTTCTCCTTTAGCATCTCCCACACCTGAATTATTTTGATTTGATTTTGGTGACCAATGGAATTGGCTATTTATGAAATTGTTATGATTTTTGTTTATACACACGCATGTATGTATGTGTATATATATTTCAAACTGTCAAGTTGGCCATCCATAAACAGAATTGTATAGGTACCTGTTGCTGCACCTGTGTGAACAGGCCTTATTCTTCCGTTTTCCTTCATTACTCTCATCACGTGATGGTGAGAGAGCCTCAGTGCTGTAGTTGGAGAAGATTAGTTGATACTTGGTCCTATTTTATGCTTTTTTCTGCAGCCATGGAGCTTAAGTTCAGCAGTGCTAAATTGTCTAATGTTTCTATAACTTGATGAACACAGCAAGTGCAGTGTCAATGTGTCAGATATTCACTCATACCTGTTAAGAAAGATAATGGAATTCTATCTTCATGATACAAATACATTCATGAGAGTCACCATTTATTGTGCCCTAAATTCTTATGAAATTCTAAGAGAGAGGCTCTGAGCAAATAGTTTCATCAAACAATTGCACATGGTAGTTCTTTCTCTATGAAATAGCAGTCTTGTTGAAATATCTCTTACCATTGGAGTTCTTTTGTCAATGACTGGGTGCCCCTTTATTCTTGGCTTGCATGGTAATCTGATGCGAGGGTATTAAACTTGCTCTAAAAGTTTATACATTAGTATAAATGCATAATTCTGCAGAGTTAAAGTTTGACAATATTCACTGGCTGGTTATATTAGTATCTTTGAATCACAATGGGGAATTTATTTTTCATGGAAAGTTTTGGAATTAAAAAAAATAAAAATTAACAAAAAATACAAAAAAGTCAATTTTCTACTAATTTACATAAACTTCGATAAAAGTTCAAAATATTAAAAAAAATATTAAAAGAGGCCTAAAGTATGCTAAAATGTTCTAAAAATATTTTTTTATGGAAAAAGCACAAAGAAAAGATCGTGTTTTTGTTTGGTGCTTTTTCCAAAGTATCATGATTCTTCCCTTTATTTTTCCTTTTCCCGTCTTTTAAAAAAAATGCAATTTATTACTTAGCTCTCTCAAAGTTTGTCTTCCTAGAATGATCTTGATATTTGATAAGGATCAATACCCTGCACACTTTGCATGTGGCTGTTGAAGGATTGCAGCCCATGCCAATGGCTGCAGGTTGTGGGCCCGAGACTTCTCAGGAAAACATAGATGCATCAATGTGCCATAAATTGCTGCTAACCAAAACCATAACCCCTTTCAACAATTACACAAAAGATAATGTCTTAATGTTAAAACAGTAGTTTCAAAGGTTAGAAAAGTGGTATTTCAGGATCACTTATTCATATATTTATGCTGAAAAGGCTAAAAATGTGAATGGAGTATGTATATAAGAACTATGATAATTTTGCTCTGACTAAATATTGAACTACTAGGTCTTTTACATTTTGAAAATGTGATTGGTCTTGCCTTGTTGAGTTCTCATAGTGTCAATGGTATGTACATGGCAACTTCTTTCAACCTGATTCAGACATAATGATTAACTCCTAGTAATCTAATATGATATTTCCTCTCTGACTCTTGTAGTTATAATGATGTAGTGGTTAATTAATGTCCTTTTTATGCATGCAGTGGACTAACAAACTCAAACTACAAGGAACTCAATGTTCTGTATGAGAAGTATAAAGGCCAAGGTGAGTTGGTGCCTTGTGCTGAGGACTTTTATCCACATATTAGTATTTTTGTGGCATTTCATTTCATGGTTGTTAGGCCTTTGCAAAATACAGTGCATCATTTAATATCAGTGTCAATATGCTCTTTCTAGGTTTTGAGATCTTGGCGTTTCCCTGCAATCAGTTTGCTGGTCAAGAACCAGGCAGCAATGAAGAGATCGTTGAAGTTGCTTGTACTAGGTTCAAGGCTGAATTCCCCATCTTTGACAAGGTAATTAGGACTAGTAACATCCTATTTCATGTCATCTCATCAACGGAGGCTGTAATTCTAGGGGTTACTTTTGGTGTGGCATTCGTATGGTCAGCCATTTACTTTAAAATTTGAAATTTTAAAATCTCTCATCCTTCTTCCACAATGAGTTGGTACGTGGTAACAGGGAGTTTGAAATTTAGGGGAACAATGTAACATGTTCATCATTTAATTTTAAGACATTTATTAGCTAGAAAAACTTCGATTGAAATGCTGAAATCCACAGTCACCAATTTTTCTGCTGCCACATTAAACACCTACTGAGCTGTCACGGATGAAACAAAATGCATTCTCTTGATAACCACCATAATATTCCTTTTTTTTTTTGTGGACTGTAATTGTTGCACCACATTGACCAATTTCTACCTCCTGTAATTTATGAATCCTGATATAGGTTCTTATTTTAAGGATCTGATAGATGATTGTATTGCACGATTTTTCTTGTTTCACATATCGACAGGTGGAAGTGAACGGCAAGAATGCAGCTCCAGTCTATAAGTTCCTTAAAACACAGAAAGGTGGGATATTCGGTGATGGCATCAAGTGGAATTTCACCAAGTTCTTGGTGAACAAAGATGGGAAGGTTGTCGAGAGATATGCACCAACCACATCTCCCATGAAGATCGAGGTTTGCATGCCATTTCATATTGTTGGTTCTTGTTTGGATTGCATACTTACCGCTACAGATGGAGCTCATGAAATTTTCTTTTTTCTGTACTGTTCCCATTTTTGCAGAAGGACATCCTGAATCTGCTGGGAGCTTCGTAACTTTATTGTCATTGATGATATCCTGAGTCTGACTACTTTCCACTCTGGATAAATCCTTTTCTTTTCTATTTGTTCTCTTCAGAAAATACTGTTGCCAGTCCTTGTAATGATGGGGCATCTTAAAGTGTGGACTTAGTTGTTGCATTTTGCCTTTTCTGCCATATGCTTAAATACATAAACTTTGCATAGACCATCTTCTCTCTTCTCAAGCATGCTTTTCTGTATTTGCACCCTCTAGCACGTGCATGCACCTGCAAGCTTACACATGAACAAGCATAGTTCAGGCTTGTTACTCAGATTTTTTGGGTGCCCAACTAAATTTGTTCTTGTCTTAACCTGAGATGATGGACAATTTCAATCTCCAGTTAAAGACAAGGAATTTTTAATGCAGGTCGATACTTCTCAGCTTTGCTTGGGACAAGAAATTAGGTGGAATGTTTAGAAGGATAACCAAATCTGTCCTCTCTTGCTCGGTTTGTGGCTGACATCCTTGTTTTGGATGTCTTGAGAAAACATAAAAATGGACATCTTTTGGAACAAGAACAGATCCGATCCTCCACATTGAAGAATGAATCTTTTTTCTCTTCGAGAGTCTCACCACATAAATACTCTTCGATGTGATCATTTTAACACATAATTGGGATTTTATAAGGTTAGACAGTCTAATTTTTTTTATATTCTATAGTTAATAAAATATTATTTGTGTAAATCTGAAGAAACTTTTCCAGGAGTGATTTATGAGTCGGAGATGTACAGGTTTTTTTATTAGTTGAGCTTCTTATTACGGGTGGAGAAAGCTCTGTCTTTTTCCAAACTAGAAGCTTTCAATGTGTATCTTTGTAAGTTGAATGTACATTTTTCAATAGTAAAACTGGAAAAAGTTACCATTTGACGTAAGAAATTTTTTTGTTATTGAAACCGCTAATTATCAGTGTACCTTCTCTTTCTTCTGCTCAGTTTAACTGGAATAACGGGTGAATTGGTGCATTCGTTCATTCAAATTCGAGTGTTGTGGATCACCATAGAATGGCAAAAAATAAATTTCAGTAAGTGGGAAGATGAAGTGGGTGGGTTTAACGTTTCTGTGCAAAGGGAAGCTTAACAGCAATTGACACAATTCTTTTCTTGAAAAAATTGGACGTAAGGCTGTAAATGTCCAATGAACGGTAGTTGCAGAATTAAACCAACACAAATCACTCCTAAAAATTTTGGATCTAATGGTAGTTGAATTCATTAGGATGCAAGTAAGAGTGACGAGGAAAATAATGCATTAGGAAGAAGCGATGTGAATAAAATGTAAAATTTTGTATGATTGGATCTTGATGGAACTGAGGAGGTTCTAATTGATTAATCTGTTTTACATTTTGACGGTTAAAAAGTCGATCGTTGATCATAATGCTGGAGAAAGCCGGGAATGAACAGGATCCGACCCGTTTATGTCCACCGCCATAAACGGGTATCCAGTGGGATTTCTGGGGAAATTTCTTTTTGCAAACCTCTCTCTCTCTCTCTCACTCGTCTTTCTCCTAGTTTTCCTGAAAATCTTGAATCAAACCATGAAGTCCATCTGTACAAACTTCCGATTATTCAATGAAACGAAGGTGGACGAACTTGGGAGTTCGACGTTAGTTCCTTCCACCTTACTCTCCATCGCGCGATTCGCCTCTGAAGGTACGATCCCATCAAGAATTGGTTCCTTTTGAGTTCCGTATGTTTCTTAATATTGATCGCCAGCGGTTTCTTGGAGCATCAGTGTCGTGACGACGGGAGAGAGAAGCGACTACTTGATCGCTCTGCTCTTGTCAATGATCCATCGCCAGAAATTTCATGTTATATTATGCAAGATTTGTTTATCATTTTTATTTAAAATAATAGTTTATGATATTTTAATATTTTTACGTAGGTTTTTTTTTTTGCTTTTTTTCATTTATCCATAACATTTGGATTTGCATATTTTTATGAACTTTAGATCATAAACTTTGTGCTATGTTTTATTTTCACTTTTATTAAATACACAATTGAGAGTTTAAACACAAATTTTTCGAGCTATAAAAATTCAGAAAGATCGTATGGATTTTGACTCTTAATTTGTTCTATATTTTGTGTTGATTTCCTTTTTATAGATGTTGATATTTCTTGGCATTTTTTTATTTTTTGATTAAAATCTTATTTTTTAATCTTTTTGGCCATGATTTTTTGTGCGTAAGTCTTTTTACAAGCTTTTTGAGTATTTTTTATTCGATATTTGTTTTTGTTTTCTGTAACTCATATACATTTTTTTTTGTTTGCAGTCTCGCATTAATTTATTTTTAAAGCTTGACAAAAAATTTTAGGCTTGAGTGTTCCTGAAATTTTAAAATTAATATTATGGCACATTCTTTTATTTGTGTGTTTTTTTTAACATGCTCTTTTCGATTTGTTAACCTTTTTTGAACCTTAATGAACTTTTAATTAGGTACTTTTTTTATTTTAGGTTTATGTTCTTAATGTTATATATATATATATATATATATATTATTGCTTGTCAATTTTGGACATGTTGAATCTTATTTCACATTGTACACACATGTGTGTATACTTTCTTCCTAATTCTCTTTGTTTGTATCATAGTTTTTGCCTTTCGAACCATTTTTGTGTTACCTTTTTGAGATCTTTTGACAAAATTCATGAGCTCGAACTAGCAAACGACTTGGCTCAAACTTGTTTACGAGTCAAGCTCGAGTACTCGGTGTTCACCCTACTAAAAATTGGCGAAAAGAAATGGGGTTGAAGAAACCTAATGGCGACCATCTATGTAATCTTGGTTTTCTTCGAGGATGAGCATGTGAGATACCAAATAGAGTAGACAAGATTTCTTCCATGCTTTCTTTTGACAGTGAGTTCGTGAGAGTATAATAAAAAACTTGAAGGTAAACTTATTTTATCCGGTTTATGCTTAAACTTCTACGTCTAATTCATGAGTATTGAATTTTATGAGTGAACTGGTTTTTAGAGTTGAACTTTTCAAATTACATAGGAGTTGGAGATGGATTTGGGTTGTTTGAAAGAAAGAATAATTGGGTTCAAATGTGACCCAAATCTGCGCCCCAATCGAACGTGGTTAAGATATCTTGATTCAGTTGCCGGTAGGATCTGAATTCGGTATGCAGTGCACATTCATCAACGAATTCAAATCCTTGCAGAATATTCTGTCTCGATCATACGTTAGCCGAACTCGAATGTGAGTTTGAAAGAAAAGTTTGAATCAGTGTTCGAACGTGAATTGAATTAGATAATATGTGGTTAAGTTGAGTGCATTGAAGACCGGAATGGTCATGAATTCGAACCATTGACAGCATTTGCCATTAGAGCTGCAGCAGCACAGTGTTAAAGTCAAGACGTGAACACTCCAAACGAGCCGATCGGGACTTGAAGAAATGAAAGAGGCGAAGAAAGAGGACCACGAGGTGAAGGTCGTCACGTGAACATTCCCAAACAGCTGGACTTGAGGTTATTATTATTATTTTTTTTTTAATAAAAAAAGAAGCTACCACCTGTGACCTGGGCCGTCCACAAAAATGGGAATAAAGAAAGAGGAAAAAATCGCTCAACATAGGACAAAGGAAGAGTGCCCATAAAAAATAAAGGGAGGGGGGTCCCTGGAAGAAGAAGAGGAGGGGAGAAGCAAAGCTGTGAGGTTGGGGTGTTGATCAGAAGAGGCCGGTGTTGTTTTTGACTGGAGCGCGGAAAAGACAGGCAATCGGATTCATGGAAATCGGATTTCTAGGACTTGGTATCATGGGGAAGGCAATGGCCCTGAACCTCCTTCGCCATGGCTTCAGGGTTACCGTATGGAACAGAACACTGTCGAGGGTCTGTCTCTCTCGCTCTCTCTAAAAAAAGTGCTAGTTCCATATTCACTCCTTTAAGCTCTGTGCATTTTTCCTTTATAATGTCGGCGACTGTTTCTCAATTTCCTCTGTTGGGTAGCTGGTTAGTGGATTATTAGTTTTTCAGACGACCCACTGGGTGGTGGTATGAGGCAGAAAGACACAACTTCCCATTGCAGTAGTAGTAGTACTAAAAAACGAGAGATGATGATCGACCGAAAAGCCCTTTGCGTAAGGTTTCTGTAACTCACTCATGGCTCGTTTTTAGGTTATCTAGAAAGAATTGAAGCTTGCTTTCAAATATACTCTGATCTCTTCATTGGAGGCAAAGCCCAATCACATTGGTCCCGATTCCGCTTCCTGACATTTCATTTGGTCCCGATTCCGCTTCCTGACATTTCATTTCTCCTCTCGTGACCTTCTTTCCGAGTTAGCACCTTGAAAGGGGATGCCAGAGACCGCGATATTTGCTCCAGACTCCTCCTCGTCCCCATTTGGGTCCTGACTGCACCACATTCACTCAACTTCTTAGTTCTTAGGTCGCAAGTCTCACATGTATGTCTGAAATAACTGGTGATCATCAGACCTTCTAATTTGTTATATATATATATATATATATATATATATATATATATATATATATATATATATATATATATATATATATATATATATATATATATATATATATATATATATATATATATATATATATAACGACGAGATGGTTGATCTGTCTACTTTGAGTTTTGCATTTATAGTTTAAATCATATTCTCATAATTTCAAGCTTAATCGTGTAAGTGGCTGTGGAAAATGATCCATATCCTTAACGTCAGTCCCCTGCGCGCCTAACAGCTACAGCATGTATAGGGGACAAGTGCCACGGAAATGATGTGGAGATGAGCAGTTGCTCTGTGAAGAGCTCGACGGGCGAGCTTGTTTGGGTGGAACGTGGGAACATGGCATACACAGTCTCATGCATTGTGCCATTGAGGTTCTATGCCAAAGTGTTCGCAGCCGATTCATTGTTCAATATTATTACGAACACCTTTCGTATGAATGAATGAGCCAAACTACTGCAGGATGATTCATGTTATTGGCAGCTTTCTTTTCTGTTGAAGCATCAGTTGTCAACATCTCCTTGTAGCCTCCAGATGTAGCATATCTTGATTCATGGTTATAAATATGTTTCTTTTTCATTGGCGTCTAATTTCTTTAGTTCCAACTTCAATATTTTGATTGTTTGATATAAATTTCATTGGTTACATCAGTGTTTCACTAAGAAAACTCATATGAATGCTACTGCTACTTGGTCTTATTTTACGTGATAGTTTTGTTTATCCAGTTCATACAGTTTCTTAAATATGATACTTCATGGTTTCCTAAAAAATTGATGAGGTGCACCTTTCTATGATATTAAACAGAATATTGAAAAACGTCCATCTTTCTGCTTATTTTACTTGTCATTTGGTATTCATGTCTGTTAAGTTTTTTTTTTTTAAACTTATTTAAATTATTGTATCTTCCTTGAGTCTTTGACTGACAATGTTCTGTTCCCTAGTGTGATGAACTCGTAGAGCATGGTGCTTCAGTTGGGGAAACCCCAGCAGCAGTGATTAAAAGGTGCAAATACACCATCGCAATGTTATCAGATCCTTCTGCCTCCCACTCGGTGAGCCCAAGGTACCTAGCGTTAATGCCCTTCAAGCGTGAGGATGCTTTAACCGAGGAAGTTTTTCTGATGAATATGCAGGTAGTGTTTGACAAGCATGGTGTTCTTGAAGAAATATGCCAAGGGAAAGGATATATTGATATGTCAACTGTTGATGGGAATACATCATCCAATATTAGTGAGGTACCTGGTTATTTTAGTAGATTCATTTGATGGCTGCCCATGATGAATAATTTGCAATTGTGTTAAACCCCCTTACAGAGCCCACATACTGGCCTGATTTAGATTAATCCTTCATGTGAATGCCCTTGCCACGTCCATCTGGTATGTGTAGGAAAACTAAATTTTTCCTCACATTGTTTATTCAATTTTTTTTTTTGTCTTTTAACACTATTCCAATGTGTAAGGAGGTGACTCAAGTCTGTTTCTGGTCAGACCTGAAACTGGATGGGCCAACATTAATTGAGATATCTAAGTTTATTTTGATTACCCCCAACAGATTATAGTGTCTGTTAAGGCCCTTGTATGAGACAGAATTTACTAGGTTACACAGCAGCTCGTCAGCCACCAAATACAATTTTTTAGATCTAAATCATGGAACAAATAAGCCTTCCAGCTCAAACCTCAGCATGAAAATCAGCTCAGAGCCTCATACTTCTGGGCTTTGTCATATTGTCTGAAACAAAAATCCCTTAATTCTCGTACAGGATTAGCTTTTCTCTCTATACAGCTGACCTGAATGAAGGCCAATCTAAGGTAGAGTAAACCAGGAAAAGGTAGTCTTGAGTTGGTCCATGTAGCTCTAGCTGATGAAGACGTCAGTTGGTCCATGCACCTCTAGCATGAGGAAAAACCCTACATGCACACAGCTCGGCAGGGGCACTGGAAAAGACGGAGGAGGAGTTGATTCCATCTCTCTGTGTCTCTCTCTCAGGCTGGATAATGCTCAATAAGGTTGCAAATAACCCTTTTTGAAATGCTGTGCAAAGACTTGCGGCATCCTTTATGGCATAGCAAGGAACTCCCTCTATCAAGATTGAATAATGGTTTTTGGCATAAATAATTTCAGATTATTGAAGGATTTTAAACTTGAAATGATATTTTCAAACCTGTGACACAAATATTGCCATTTTTCAAATAAATGCAAAAAATGGGAAAAAATGAAATGGAAAAATTGTGATGTTTTGAGAGAATGACCAAAATGAAAATATCAAGTTTTTTCCGTTCTCAAAAAAAAGTTTTAATATCCTTTAAATTATTGATGTTTCTTTTAATACGTTAATAGCTATTTTCTTTGTGGTTTGGTCAATGCTTTTATAAGAAAATTTATAGAAAATTCAAACTTTCATAAATTTTCCATTATTTTGTTATAATTTTTATTTTTTTGAATTGCTGTTATTTTCCCCGGAAGAACAAGCTTCTTGATTAATACCTGAGAAGAACCTCACCAGGAAAAACTTGAGAACGACGACTGTGACAATGTTTCAAACCGTCAAACTGAATTCCATATGTTTACTGTAGCAGTTTGAAACATTGCCCTGATTTCGAAGCCTAAAGTTATGTTTAACTTTCACTTATTGGACAGCAGGTCTGATTGTTGCACTTGGGTTTGGTGCAAAACCTATGACACTCCCTTTTTGAGAGTACTTAAGAATAGTTCTATATTAGTAAAGTTGAAAAATCCCCTTATGGGGTTTATAAACCTCATTATCCTGCTACCAGTTACACAAAGAACAATCACTCATTTTAGTTAAGCAATTTTTTAGTTTTAAAAGAAATTAATACTAATATGATCATGTTTCATTCATCCTTCATAAGAGCAGTTACTATTGTTCTAGATCCATGATGTAACTTACTGTTTTTACACGTAATAAACAAAAAATATTTACTTTCTATATATAATGAAAACTTGAATGAATAGTGAAATCCGAAGCACTTATATTATCAAAAAGGACAATGCACCATTCGTGGTGAAACCATAATTGAAATAGAATTTCATATGAATAACTGATGTCAAGCATTTTTGAGAATCAGTGAGGAGCTTGTGTATATGTAATAGTCATTTCCATGTACTTTCTCCAAATGAGACCATTATTCTGATGGTTTCACTGTGTAGGTATTTTCTTCCATTTGTAATTGTGGTTGTTCTCCTCTTCAAGGCAGAGTATGATTGGAAAACTTTTTCTTCTTTTTCCTTTCGAATATACCATATGCTTGAATTTTGTCATTGGCTTTTGACTTCCTCTTTTTCTATTTCACATGCACAGGCAATTACTAAAAAAGGTGGGCTATTTCTTGAAGCTCCGGTCTCAGGTAGCAAGAAGCCAGCTGAAGATGGGCAGTTGATTATTCTTGCTGCTGGAGAGAAGGTCTATTACAGTTTCAGCAGACAGTTCTCCTGTCCATAGTGATTTACATTATGCAACACATATGAAAAGCCTCCACAACATTTCTAGGAGCCCATGACAATTTTGGAACTCTTAGTTGGATTTAATGCAATTAATGGATACACTGATTTCTGTAAAGAATTCAGGGGTCCAAGGTGGCAAGCCTCTTGATCAATGTGAACCTTCTGGTAAATATTGTTCTGCATGGAGGTTGAAAGCTAATCCCTATGCGGAAATGCACTACACTATGCTTGTCTCAGTTTGATTTGATGCAATGACAAGAACACTGAATTTCATTGAGCAATTCAAGAGTATGAGGCTGCAATCGTCATAAATAATATTAGAATCATCCTACACTGGTACTCCAAACTTTTTTAGCATAACCCTTCTATTAAACCTTTTACTATGTGTCAATGAGAGCGTAATGTGGGAATCAGTTTCCCTGTTCTCGTTACTCTGTATTGTCCTAAAAACTAAAACACATCATTGATGACAAAAAGAGCAATGGATATTCAAAATAGGAAGACTAAGTAGTCTTAGTGCATTCTATTACTGTTTAGAACTTGATGTTGCTTAAGATAATGTTCTTTTTATTTACTAATTTAGGTTTTTGTATACATCATGGTATGATATCTGCTTCACAGTTTCTTATGCAATATGCTTCTGGTTTGCAGGCATTATATGATGAAATTTTTCCTGCTTTTGAAGTTATGGGGAAAAGGTCATTCTTCCTCGGTCAAGTTGGAAATGGTGCAAAAATGAAACTTGTTGTCAATATGATAATGGGAAGGTAGAATCTTGTACACCTATGCACAATAGATAAAAGTAGTTGTTAGTGAGTAAACTTTTGATCCAAACAGAGCCGAATTCCTGGTATGGTGGATTCTAACCTGCCAGTGGGCAATATCAGTGTGTATTATAGAAAGGCTACAAACCAGGACAGTTGTTAGTATAGTAAATCCCTGAATTTTTTTAGAAATATTTATCGCAGGGCCATTTCCATATCTAATTGAACCTTTGGGTGTTAAAATACACCCCCCTTGAGGAATATGCATCGTCATGTGTTGGACCTCAGGTCTGTACGTTGAAGTTGAGTACAACCGTAATGGCTTCGTCTGAAATGGACTCAAGTTCCAAATCGTGGGTACTGACTTCTGCTACAGTTAGCTTTGATTTACATTTATAATGCCATCTAGGCTTGAAATAGGCTTGCTTATGCTCCCAGTCTTAGATGGTCACCTAGGCTAGTCGCTCCTAGGTGACCTGCCACTTGGAAATGCTTAAAGCACTGCCTAGAACAAGTAGACTCACCTAGGCACTAAACAGGTTAGTTTTAATTAACAATGTAATTATTTGTTAGCCTTTTCTTTCTTAGTCTTCTTTTTCTTCTCTTGAGAGATATTTTTTCTTCTATTTTGGTGCAAAAATTTTCACTTTTATGTGTTCTTGCATTAAGAAGTATATGTGTATGTGTGCATATAGACTTGTGGTTATAGTTACAGGTATGATTCGTCACTGCTGACTTTAAATATTATGTTATTTTAAGTTTTCAACTCACATATATATGTATGTATTATCTCCTCAGTACTTTTTGTTTGTTTGTTAGATTTATAATGAAAGTCAATTTTATGGCAAGCAATGTTAACATGAACTAAGATTATATTGAGGTTTTTTTATGTTCCTTTTTTTCTTTTTCCAAATTAGATTAATATTTTTTAGTGTTTTAGTTGAAAATAGAATTAGAGACACGTTCAGGTAGTAGTAAGACCTGACAAGCTCTATAACATTGAAAACATTGGTATTACTCGTAAGTTTCATTTTGTGCTATATAGCTTAATATCTTGAGTTGTTTAACTTCATTAAAGTTGATCTTTCAAACTTTTATCTATTTTTGTTGTCATATCATGAAATGTTTACATTATCGTGTACTTTAGTTGGTTTGTTGTTGTAAGTTGGTAGTTGTAGATTTTTTATTGAAAAATGCTTAACTTTCGTTGTTAATTTTAACAATTAACATGCATTTTATTATTATTATTATTTTTTTAGGGTGAAAGACTTGATGACTTAAAGCACTTAATCCTGCCTAGGCTCTAGGCTCATGTAATTGCCTCGGCTGTGCCTAATGCTTTTGATTATATGGGGACTGGGCTTGTTGGGACCAGACATTGCAGTCCTTCCACACCACTCCTTTTTCCTCCCTCATTTCTCTCTCTTCCTACCTTCTTGCCTGCCCTCTGTACCTTCCTTAAATGAGAGAATGGGGATGGTCACATGGATTGAGGAGAGAGGAAGGAGAGAAACGAGAGAGGGAGGAGAGAGTGAAAGAGGGAGAGAAGAGGGGTTGAAAAATCCAACCCAAATTGGGATTGGGTCTTCCTAATCCCTCTCTCTCTCTCTCTCTCTTTATATATATATATATATATAATATATATATATATATATATATATATATATATATATATATATATATATATATATATATATATTACTTGGTGTTTTGTGTGTGTATTGTTTGAAATATTCTCTGACCAAGTATAAGTGTGTGTGTGTGTATACTGTTAATATTTAGTGTTACATTTTATTAATTTATATATTTTCCTTTGCTCATTCTACTTAAAGCACATAGTCCAGCCTAGGCAGATGTAGACGCTAGGCTCTACTCGTCGCCTAGGCTTCACCTAACACTTTTAACAACATTGGTTCACACTCTTAAAAAATTAACAAATTAGGACTAGTTATGTGGTATGGTTTATAAGACTTGAACATTTCTATAAATCATCTCTAAGAATATTTCTGTACCTGCTTCACACATTTGTGGTGTTAAAGTTGGGCTACTCAACAAGTGTACAACCACTGAACAAACCTTGATTTTGCACCTTAAGGCTACAGTTGTTTACCTTAGATCCAAAGTCAGAGAGTTCTGAGCTTTAACAAATAACAGATCTCAGATCCATGCTGTTCTATGTGTGTGTGTGTGTGTGCACACACAATCTATGTTATGAGTTTATCTTTGTATTTGTTTCGAGGCATAGTTCCTGAAATTTCTGCAACTTGCTGTAGGTACTGAGTAATGTTGAACTAGTTTGTCATTCTTTAGCATGTGGATATGTGTGGCTATGTGTGTGAATTCTCTCATGAAATTTCTAGCGTTTTCATGATTCTTCACTTGCAAAGGCGTGGTCTTGACTAAAACCAAGAGGTACTCACACGTGATATAATTATTCAAGATAGGGAACTAAAGATAGCAACTGTTTTATGTCAACGGACATGGCTAAATAGCCACAGATGCCTGAGGAGGTCTTGACTGAAACAAAGACGTACTCACACGTGATATAATTATTCAAGATAGGGCAACTAAAGATAGCAACTGTTTTATGTCAACGGACATGGCTAAATAGCCACAGATGCCTGAGGACATGGCTGGACAGAGGTGGTAGCTTAGACTTGCTTAGGAAATGTTCAACACCATGTTAGGTGCAATCTGTCCACTGTGCCCTTTTCTGTCCAAACCTGGCTTGGCAGCTCTAGTTTGCCTCCTTTTGAGGGTTGAATATAAATGGGCAGGGGACTGTTGAGGCTTTTTTCATGTTTTGTCTTCTCCCAACTTCTCCTTTTGCTTCCCTAGGCCTCTGATGTTTTGTACTATCTTCAGTGGCCACCACCAACAGCAAAACGTTGCTCGTTTCTCTCTCTCTCTCTCATCTCATGCACACACTCACACAGCAGTGATGTCAAGTTGCTTCAAGGGCCCTTCTTTGTCATTGTCTCGGGTTATAATACATGTTAGATTTACGATTCATCCAAATCACTCATAAGAAGAGTGAGCCCCCTTTAGAAAGAGGCTGTAATGCAATCAGGAAAAATCCAAAAAATAATGGGCAGCAGCTCTATTAAACATCCTTATAACATATTGCAATGATTAGAGTACAAAATACTCTTATATAATACATGTAAATTACAAACTGCGATTAGTGAGGCGTTAATTGATGTATAACATATTGGGACAATTTCAATTAGATCCAGCTTGACCCAACCATCACAATGACCTCTTCTTTTCAAGTCTTCCTCTCCCTCACTCTCACATGTGTGCACACACATACACACAACAGAGGCAATGGCCATTGCTAGTGATACTTATCTTTCCGCCTATGGTTTAAGGCACTTTGAAACCTGTAAATGACATTTTTGTTTTCGAACTGATTTTTTTTTCGCCCAAATTCAATGTCTTTTTGTTGAATGAAAGCATTTGTAATGGTAGTTTCCTTGTTATTTTTGGAAAAACAGACCTGTAAAGCTACTAATGTTGGTTTTTTAATTTTTTTTTCTGAAAAATTTGTAATGCTATTGAACATTGTGTATGGTGGTATAACTGTATTTGTGCGCCTTGTATCTGCATGCATCAGAGCCAAAAGTTACCCTCTTTTTTTCCTTTCTTTTCTTGAATAATTTTACAGAAATCTTAGACATCAATTGGACTATATTAATTTGTATCATGTACATAAATTCAGTAGCCAATATCTTGTACGACCAAAACACGGCATATTGGCCATGACTATACATATACAACGAATCAATTCAATAAGCACTTGAGGACCATGCATGAAAACTTCTTTTTCGGAGAAGGTTCCCTGGACCCAAAATGTCTAGGTGTTAGAGGTGCTAGTGTTCGGCTGCCCTGTAGTTACCTTGCCATCTTAAAGTTATCAGTTGTGGGGCAGCCCCTTTGAGAATGGTGAAAAATCAAAACTCCACAAATAAAATTTCATAGAGCAAACCTAGGCAGTTTATCCATCACAATGACAAATGGCCACAATTCTGTCCTCACACATAACAGGGCCACACATGCAGACATAGTATCCTACCATGGTAATATATTGCTTTTCATTGTGCTATCGGCAAAGGTCAAATGCGCATGTTGAGTCACAGCTAGAGAAAACTCTGTGGGTACTGGGTACAGGACATAGGCACAGACTCTTCTTAGGACGTTCCATTTGATCTGGAGTGTTCCACAAAGATGATATATCGCTGATAAGCACAGACACCACTGCAACAGTCTAGTCCAACTACCCGCACAACCTTTATGTGGAGGTGGGTATAATTCAAAAAAGGACCTTTTGGTTAATCACTTCTAAACGTAATTCTTCTTTTCTACATACAGCTGTAAGTGTAGCATTTACACACATAACAAGCTTTATTGAACATTACAAACAATTTTTCAAGATAGTGGGTGATAACTAGTAGTTTGGATCTAGAAAGTCACCTCTAATGTGATTGCTTAAGAGCCTTATTTAGTCAAATTGATCAGACGGCTCTTACTGACAAACACACATAATCATCACAAATATTGTGGTTTTTTAATGCAAAAGAACACAACAATGAGGAAAAAAAACATGAACGGATCTTGTTTTTTTGAAAAAAATACTGAAAATAAAATATCAGAAAATGTTCCTTAATGTACTTTAAAAAATTGTTGAAGTTTCTTTTAAAATATTCCGAATTTTATGAATGCTTTTGTAAGAAAATTTGTGGAAAGCTCATACTTTCAAAACTTTTTTCTATTTTTTAGATTATTGAGGAAAGTAAACTAAAACCCACAGTGTTTTTGACATTGATATGTGTGTGTGCCTATATATACATATATACATATATATATAAGAGAGAGAGAGAGAGAGAGAGAGAGAGAGAGAGAGAGAGAGAGAGATGTACTAAACTCATAAGAAACCGTCTCAGCCGTGTTTTTTTTTTCCAGATTGGTGGTTGAGAAAAAAGGACAAAAATGATATAGGCATTTTTGTCATTCTAGTATTAATTCACAACTTTTTCTCCTTTTCTCTCAGCCGCTAATCTAGAAAAAAAATCAGCTGTCTAGCACCCAAGAGTTTAGCACCTATATATGTGTGTGTGTGTGTGTGTGTGAGAGAGAGAGAGAGAGAGAGATGTGATAACCTCCTATTCATATGAAATTTATCTTATAAATATAGACATTTTTGTGGCCCCATGACGTCTTGGCCAACATGAAACAATTATGATCTCTTTCTATCTTGAAATTCTTGATGTTCTACTGTCATGGCTTATTTGATTTGCCATTTGCCAACATGTTGAGGTTGTAACTAGTTCAGCATAATCCAGTTCAAATGGATATACAAAATACATACTTATCTTTCTTCCTTGATGATGAACTTCTATGTCATTAGTCAATGAAGTGTCCATGGTTATTTTTTGCAGTATGATGAGTGCATTTTCAGAAGGTTTGGTTCTTGCAGATAGAAGTGGACTTGACCAACAAACTTTGCTGGATGTTCTGGTGAGTGCCGGATATTTGAATGTGGATATAAATAAAATATTTTTTTCTCCATGATGGTTCTGTATACCTTTTCCAAGAAGGATATTTGTTGAAATGTATACAGCACATGACACACTCAACTAGTTTTATTTTGGAAGCCTGAAGCATGTTCTGATATGCTTTCTTAAATTATGGAAGTACCTTCAAGGCTGACAAGCTTGACAATTTAATGTTCTTTCAAATTTGTTGGAGGGTAAACTATAGTGTAGTCGAGATCAAGGATCTAGTGTATCATTATAAATGCAATGCAGTTTGTCAACGTTAATGTGAGGTTGTTGAATCTACTAAACTTTGATGATAGCATTTTCTGTAAACTGAAAAGTATATTCTGTATTTCAATTTTGATGAATTCATAAATGTGAATGATTGATTTACTTCATTGGTTGGTTATCATTGATTTACCACATCTGTCCTAAAAAACTTTCTAGGACATAAGTTCTTCTGATGGTTAGACCTGCTGGCACTTGCCTAGTAAGAATGAAAGTGGCAAAAAGTGCATCTGCAGCTAAAATTTTACGAATTCAAGTCTGCTAGCTCTTGACTCCAGGCTAATTTTGAATAAGAGCTTGTTGTCCGTCATTTTCCCTTGCTGGAACCTCTAACTTGTCTTTTGTTGTTCTTTTTGAATCTTTATATGTTCAAATGGATTCTATCTTAGTCAGTTGGTTGTATGCTGGTTCAACTACTGTAACTTTTGAATCTCTTATGAGGGCCAGTTAAGCTCGATGATGATGGAATTAAGTCTCTCTTGGATTTAAAATCCTACACATTCTGACGTTCTTCTTAGAGTTGCTTTGGTGGTATCAATGCAAACATCCAATTTTGATCCTTCTAATGCACTTTTTTCCTTGAGAGATGACGCTGCATGAGAATATGCAGGATTTAGGTGGCATGGCAAATCCCATGTTCAAATTTAAGGGACCTGCAATGATCCAGAGAAGTTTCACTCCAGCTTTCCCTCTGAAGCATCAGCAGAAGGATATGAGGTTGGCTGTTGCTCTTGGGGATGAACATGCAGTTTCAATGCCTGTAGCTGCAGCAGCTAACGAGGTCTCTCTCTCTCCCTCTCTGTCTGTCTGTCTGTTTGTTTATGTGTTCTGCTGGACTTGCTGAGCAATGAAAGGAGGTTAAAATTTTCAGTATTAGTTGAAAAGAAAAGTGTGTGTGACATCGACTTTTGCAGGTTTTTAAAAGGGCAAGAAGCATGGGACTCGGTGACAACGACTTTTCAGCTGTCTATGAGGCTGTTAAGAACCCAGATGGCGCAACTCAAATGTGAATACTTGTGTGATCTTACTCATCATGAAAGGGATGCAGTATTGCGAAGCTTTTTCTGCTCACTTCTGCTTGTGGGCATGCAGACGTGGACCTTTACTTGGCTCTCTTCCCCAACCCCCAGAACTCACTTGCTACTTGTATTCAAGATGTTCAGCACATGCATGGTTAAGTAAAGCAGTTGCTTTGTCCCGGTTCCACTGTATAGTTGCTGATTTTCAGTAAGTTTTTGTGTGAAATGATGCATCTATCCGGAGGATATGTCCATTTGAATGTTATGTTTGCTGTATAAGTGAACAGCATTTCCAGTTGATAATGTGAACGTGGACAAAACGCACTTATGACAAGACAATGAAAATTGGATGCATAATAATCCTCCTTTAGCTTGTGAGTTTTGCATGATGGGAGAGGCCATCCTGCCTTTTTAACTATTTCTAAACCCAACCATATGGATGGATATGAAATAGTGAAAGCTACAAGATTCAGACCGTAAGGAACCATGGGTGCACAATCCATATTTTTATGGTGAGTTTAAGATTACTGATCTTATTTTGTTCATCGCAAAATCTTTTGTATTTTAATTCACCTCATCCATGCTAAAATTGGGAGATGGCTATATGTTGTGTGGCCACAATTATATATATATATATATATATATATATATATATATATATATATATATATATATATATATATATATATATATATATATATATATATATATATATATATATATATATATGAGCTGAAATCGTCTGGTAGTTTTGAGTTCTGACCAATCACGGCCCAATATCTGAATTAGAAAACACATACCTTGAAAGGAAGGAAGACGAGTAAGAGAGAGAGCGGCCAGATTCCCATGTATGTGGGAAGTGGGAATTGAGACTCTCTCTCACTTTTTATATGTTTTTTTTTTTTAAATTTGATCTTGTAAATTTATCAAAAAGGGAAGAGGGGGATGACCACTTGAGCCATTTAACGCTATCCCTCAGCCGAAACCTCAATGCTGTTAGAAGGGTAATGCCCATGAATATTTAACTAAGACACATTACCAACGCATCGCAGGTCCGACCAGCTACCTTCAAACCTTTTAGCGAGGGAGGTAGGGAGTGAGAACCCAGCCGAGCCTCCTTTTGCTTCAGTTGTCTCAAATAAACAATCGAGGAATTTAAGAACTTGTAACTCATGGCAATCGAGTTAGTGATGAATGCTCCACCGTAGCTGCAAATTTGATATTGGAACAGCCATTTCACATGGATCTGACCTCTGTAGTTTCTTGCAAGCCTGAACTAATTCACAGAGGAATACAGAATCAACCTTTGAAGAAACATATGTGTGAAAGAACACAAACATTACACTGTTGTAATGGAAAATGTTATTGATTGCAAAGAGTCAATGTGATTGGCATGCCTTAGTATTGGTAAAGTAAAACTGTACTCAATGAATTAACAAGTATGTCATTCCAGGTAGATCTTTTTATTATGTAAAAAAAAAATCATATATTTGAGTTTGAATTCACTTGTTCAGATCGATATTTGGTTTTCAATCTGGATTTAGTTAAGGACTTGATGTTCACAAATTTGGTATAATTAATTAAATTCAATATTTATTATATTTACTTCAATATTAAAAGAACCGAATCAAATTCATCCGAAGAATAACTCAGGTAAAGTGAAGACCAAGCTTAGGGATCGTCACCTAAACAGACAAAACTAAGTTTCCACTCTCCTCAAAGACAAATTTTAACAAAATATGCAGATGGGATTTGAGGGTTGGATTTACTGCTCAAAATTCGGATTAAAAGTCGGGCGATTCCGGAGGTCTGACTGCATCCGACCCGTTTATCCCACTCAGGTTCCTCGTTCAGGATGATGTCCCAATAGCCAACGGTCAAAGACTTCGGACTCGAAGAGTCTCTCTCTCCTCCCCTGCGTGCGATGGCTGCTCAGAGGCTTTCCATTCTTCTTTCCCATCTCACGCAGACCAATCCGATCCGTTCCTTCTCAGACCAACCTCCAGTTTCTCTCGAATGTCGGCATCTTTCTGGCGATTCCAAACTTGGGTCTCGTGAACTGAAGGATGAGCTTCCACCCACTTTATATGGTGATGATGGGAACTCGGAATGTCGGAGTTCAAGGAAGGATGATGTTGAAAATAGTTGCGTTTTCTGTAGGATTGTTAGAGGCGAATCTCCTGCTTTTAAGGTGCATTCCGTTTTCGCAGATTAATTTCCTTGTTTGATATTGTCAAGCTGGTCCTTCGTTTTACTCGAACTGTTGTGGGCAATTGGCTATCTCAATATTTTGATTACCTAAATCGTTATATGTTGTAATCTATATTCACAAAACCGCATATCAATGGAGCGTTTGTTTTTAAAAGAGTGTTGAATGAAAAACTGTGTTTGAGTTAAAGAAAGTCTGTTTTCAGTTTTCCCAACAGAGCAGTTTCTTGTTTGATAACCAGCAACGTTACCATTATGAGACCAATAGTTATGAGTATCTGCTGTCTATCGGGCTTCCAAAATATGAGCACCATATCTGTTGACCGTAGCCATCCGATATTGTTACATTAAATGGTCATAAAGGCTGTCAACTCAAAGAAGAAGAGTTGACGGTTTTATTTTTTCGAGATTGGAAGCTGCCTTTACAAAAAGTAGTTGTATAATTTTTTGAAAGTTTATTTTATAGTTCATAGTTCACACATGTCCACATGTGAGCCGCCTGGTTATATTGATTGCATGACTCAAGGTGGCGCTCATATTCTTGGAGTTATAGAGTGTTTGCGTGTGTGATTCCATTCATTTGTATGCTACAGCTTCAGCAATTTAAACATGATTTATTATTGTCTGAAAATCGTTGGCATCATAGTGTAGTGCCTCTAACATGCAATAAGCCTGTAAGTTATGTGTTAATGTTCCAGCCTGACAGCTTCAGTGATTTGTGAAATGGTTTTCTTTTCAAACTCTGGTAGTTTGCTAACTCTGCTGAATGTATCGGTTTTTCATCTATTTTTTAACTATTTTTTTACACTCTTTGAGTAATTAATTATTTTTGTATTGACACTATAGATTTCTGAATGCTGCTAAAATCTCACGAAAAATGTCTATAACAAGACTTATCCTTCTTCGTAATATTGCAAGGGCTTTTCTCTTGTTTACAGTCTTTAGGATATTTAGATTTTCATAGAAAATGAATATTGTCTTAATGGTTTCTTACTGTGGCATCCTTCATTTTATGCAGCTTTATGAAGATGATATAAGTTTATGCATTTTAGACACAAGCCCTTTATGCAGTGGGTGAGCAACCTCTTTCTTTATTTGGAAATTCTTAAATTTCTTTACTTCAAGGGCAAATCCATTTGCACTCCCTAGTCATTTTTTTCTTCATGCTGGTAAACTATGTTGCCTTGGTGTGCTTATAACTTTTGCTGTGTCATAACTTCTCTTCAGAGTACCTAAAAGTGATAATCTAGAATGATAATATTAAATAGCTGTAATGTCAGGCATTGGCAACGGATTATGTAATTGGTAAAATGAAGATAATGACCAGACACTTGTCTCCTTTATTGCAGTGGGAATATTGATTCCGATTAAATTCCACTGAAAGAGGGAGCTTGCTTTCCTTTCAAAGGAAGTGCACTTCCTTTGAATGGGAAGGCACATCTCTGGTTGCAAAGTAAACCCGCTTTCTCTTTTTTTTTTTTTTTTTTTGTCGCCCTTCAGATGGGTTTCCCATGGCACTTCAGAAGCGCCATTGCTTGTGTGCATCCAAGCTCCATTGGCGCTTTTGACAACCCTGGTATTGACACAAATACTCAATTCTACTCCCCTGAGGGTCTGAGGCACTAATTTAATGCTTTGTGTGTCATTGATCAAACCCTTTTCTCATAATCTTCCACCATTTCTATTCTTCTATCTCCATTGAGCTACCTTCTTCCTAATTGAAGAGTATGCTCCCCTTCAGGTTTATCAAAATTTCCCGCAGGCTTCTCTCTTGAATGCGATGTTTGATGGTTAAGGCTCTCATTGTGAGGTATGTTTGTAAAGAACAATGGCATTATCTTTGTCTCCCATGCGTATATAAGAATGGAGAAGACCAATATAGACCTCAAAAGAGAAGAAACTGGCTTCTTGAACAAATTCAGAAGCAACACAGATCTTATCAAAACAGCCACAGTGCTGATACCATTCAAGAATGGAACTCCTCTTGCATGTTGCAAACAAGAAAGGTTCTATATCACAACCACAAAGCAACTTCTCACACATCATCTCTAAACAAAATAGGATAAAAGGATATAATCAACATACACACAAAAACAGTTATGGCATTTTATTGTATCCCTAATTGTATGCCATGGCCCATAATGCATAACATGGAAGGAGAGTCCCTTATAGACAGATACTGTTGGGAGTGCCCAGCAGCTAGATATCTAGCTGTTGGACACTCGCAATAGCTAGAACAACCGAAGATTAATGCTCTTTGGGCATTATACTTGTTACAATAATAAACCCCAAAAATACACAAAAAGGAACAAAAATGTACACATGAGAAAGAAGATATATATATATATATATTTCAGTAATGTTAAGTGTAAGTACTAAGTTCATAACTTCATATATAGACAGCATTGCACTTAACAAATAAGCAAGAGTAATCATATCAGGTGTTTTGCGTTTTAGCTTATTATATGAATGATTAGCCAAATTTCCTGTGGCAAGGTGATAGCATTACTAGCTTCAATAATGCATGGTATAAAGGAAAGGGGAAACTCAAACATGTCGCCAAGTAGTAGCAGTGGGAACGACTTCACATTTTGGCCTTCTTTCATTATATGATTTAGAAAAACTTCTTTCGCACAGTGAACTAATCTTGGTATCATGTGCAGGCATTCTCTCATTATCCCAAAAGCCCACTTTTCATCTTTGGAAGCAACTCCTCCTTCAGTAAGTGTTGGGTTTTAGTACGCACTACTTTAACATTGACTGCAAATAATTGGTATAATGGACTATCCTTTACTTTCAATTTTGAATCATACGGTTTAATGATCATGTGCTATCTCCATTAACTGAGCTATTTTTAGATGTGAATTCTTCTTGATCTGATATTTACAAAAGTGCAAAAGTTTCTAGAAGGTGTACCATATATCAAAACTCTATAAGCTATATGAAACTTATTGGATCTAAATACTAAAAAACCATTATTGACTGAAAATATGTTGTGTCAATATAATTTGATAGAAAACGTTCAAAATCTCTTTTCAGAGGCACAAAAATTATGTGATAATACATTTTATGTGTATATCCATGCATATATGCAGAAAATACTTCAAAATTTTGGACTATTTCTTGTCATTATTAGCCTTCATCAATACCAATATTCAGGGTACTTTTAATGTTGGTATACTGGTGAATATGCTTCAAGAAACCAAAGTGTACCACATGTATATTCAGTTAAAATTATGGCAATTCTGTTGTTTTTGTTGAGCTTGTTCGATATGTATTTTCGTCAAGAAAGCAGTTTCATTGCAATCATTGGCTTATTCTTCTATAGTCCACCGTTCAATATTTTGGAGAATAAGGGCAAGGAGACATGAAAAATAACACAAAGATTATCAAACATAAAGTGGTTTTCTACTGCTCTTGAGAAGTGATTACCTGTCGTCATGAAAAACTGTATTGTTCCTCAACTTCTTATAAGTTGCTTTCTCTCTTTTGAGCATGAGAAGCTGCTTCTGAAAATTTTGTGCTTTTCATTTATGGAGGCCTTGATTAGCTGCTCCTCCAGTTTTGCTTGACTGTTATCTGCTTAATTCCTATATATAGGTAGCTAGTTTATGGAGGTTCTAACTGCTGCCTGGTTGTTTAGAAGTGGCCATCTGATGGCAAGAAGTTTCTTGTGATGAAAAATTCTTTCTAGATACAGCAGGGGAAATTTTCAAGAAGGAAATGCCGGACGCTCTTAGGGCCGACTTTTTCTTCCAACTTCTTTTTTCCTTCACAAAAATATCAACCTGTTTAATTTCAGAGTGTAGGAAAGGATGAGATTTCCCCCATTAACTACATCCTTATCAGGATTAGCAAACAGTCCTTAAAAATCCAGGTTCCAGTTGAATGTAAAAGTGGTACTTGGGCTGCTGCTATTCGTCTCTATTCTAATTGTTTGGCCATGCACATTTTCTTTTGCTTTCCATTTCTACATGTAGGACTTGCCACAGGCAATGTTGTCAAAAATACACCATGCCTAGGAGGCTTGAATGGTTTACCTCAAGCAAGAAACATGAAACCTGTGATTATGTTGAAGACATATGTTCCCTCTTAAAAGAAAAATTGGTAATTTAGGCATTTAAATTTGAAAAATTAGAGGTAGAGATATAACAGTTGGTAATTGGGAAAGTCAAAGATTTTGCATGCTTTAAAACATCGCAAAACCATGATGTTAAATTGTAAACTTGCTGTTTACATGCCCCATAGCTTTTAAACTTTAATTGTTCAACTTTATTAAATTAGCTCTTCCAAGCTTCTAATCATTTTTCTTTTCATATAGTGAAATTTTTAAATTTGAGGGTCGTCTTGAATTTCAATAATTTATAAGTTGATTTAATATTTTCATTTTTTTTCCCTACTTTTTTGGGGTGGCTCCTGGTCTCACCTAGTAATGCTGGACAGAGTCAATTCACTGCCTAGGCTGCACCTAGTGCTTTTGACAGCATAGGCAACAGGAAGCAACTGCTTGAACTTTTCTCGTGACTCTGGGCTTAGTGATTGTCAAGAAGATCTAGAGGTACATAGGGGTCTCAGTGATCTGAATCATTACTAATTGTAAACATAAAAGAATTTATTTGTTATTTTCATGCTTTCATATTTGGACTGGATGTACTAACAAACTTTAATTCAATATTGTAAGCATATATTAGTAATTGGCATGTGAAATACTGGAAAATAGCATGTCATATGACTTGGTAAAGTAATAGTATTCCACTAGCTTAACTAAAAATATCTTAAAACAAAACCTATCTTTCTGAATGGATAAGCCTGTTGCATAGTTGTTGTAAGGATCACAAACTATTTATCATGCAAGTATATTTTTTGCCTAGTTCTCATGTTAAAAGTCCTGGACCCTTGGTGAAATGCTGTGCACCGTTAGTGGCAGATTTAAAATGCTTACCTTTTAGACTCCAAAATGGTTTCACAGAGACTTTAAATGCTTACCTTCTAGCCTCCCTACTGGCTTTTGGGAAACAAACATTCCCAGAATAGGTAAAATTTTCATGTAACCATTTCATGGTTTCCACCTGTAGTGTGAGGCTCATGTTACTGTTAATCTTATTTTGCTATTTCTATTAAGCAATTTGCTGTACTCAAATTTGTTTGAATGTTGCAGTCTTTCATGGAGTTGCTGATCTATTTCTTAGCTCTCTTTCTTTTTTCTCCTCCCTTCTTATTAGCATTGGTACTTTTGCTGTTTTTGCAATGTTTTCTAATAAAAACTTCATTCAATAGCTTTATCTTTGGCGATGTTTTGTTACATTGTTTTTTTCCTTCAATTCCCTCATGCAGGTAGTTGCAGCTATGTGTTCACTGGTTCCTGCCCTCAGCAGTGCACTTATGAAAGCTACTCACTGTGGTAGGGGTTGTGAATGGCCACTTGTATCTGGAATTACTATTGGTCTCACAGATTTCTTCTCTGTGTAAGCAAAAAGAGGCATTGCAAATTCATGACCTGCCTGTAGATGTTTTTTTTTTTCCCCCCCAATTTTTTTTGCCACATGCATGACTTTGATTAAGAAACTGGGAAACAATGACTGTTGCTGGTTTTGTTCTTTGTCCAGTTAAATCAGGATCTGATTAGTGATTTTGACTGATTAATTTGCAAGAATCCTATCCTTAACCACAGAATTTTTAATTTTTTTTCTAGACTGATTTTTTCATATGTTGACTTTCATAAGGACATTGATTAGTTATCATATTCTTATATAATTTTATAAAGTAGACATCCATATTTGTCATCAATTAGGGTTTACTATCTTGTGTCTTATATCTCTTCTTCCTCTTTACTATTCATTTTCTCCATCAAAAGCACCCAAAATCATTGGGTATACTGTCTTATGGTTTTTCTGTACCACATGCACATGGCAGATTGGTAATTTTAGTTGGTTAGCAAAGTCGGGTCTGTAATTATCCTGGGGTCCTTGTTGAAGCACTTCTAAATGGTAAGGCACAAGATAAATCACGAGATATATGGGTTTGCTCAGGAGAAAAATGAATGCTGATAACATCCGGTTTCAAATCAATACAGATTTTATTCTGGAGACAGAACAGGTTTAATAAGTCTCAACCATGCCCCAGAAGGGATGTCTGTGCAAGTAGTCAGCTATTTGACGTACGTACACCTAGTATCTAAAAATCCTAGGCATACTCTAGATAACTGTGTTCAGTTGAGTTTTGAAACTTAATGCAACAAAACTATCAAGTAATATTGCCAACAGAATTACTACAATTATCTTGTCAACAAGACATTTGGATTCTTAAAAATTAAAATTTACTGTAATCTTATACTTGAAAATTTTTATATGTAGCAAATAGAAGTTACAGCACTATAGTGTTCCTCTGACCTACTTTTTTAAATCATGAGTTTGGCCAAACACATGATTTTGCGGAATCGCTGGAGCTCAGGACCTATTTGTCGCATCCTTGTTCTAAGTTAGCCAGTTAGGTCTTCATTCTTGAATCTTCTGTGTGATCAAGATGATTTGGTTAGTTTATACGTGTAAATGTGTTTTCTTCTTGTACAAGCACTTCTACTGTCTTGTTAACCGCTCAAGTTGATGCAAAGTCATTCTTCGTGTCATCTCTCACATTTGCTTTTCACTTGCAAGTTGCAAGGTGTCCTGCAGGAAACTAACTGTGGTCTCTTCTGGATAATTTAAGTTATTTTATCACGGGATACTATCTCTCAAGTCTAGTTGTTTTATAATCTATGGATTTTGGCATTTGCTATACGTGATATACATGTTTCTCTTATGTTTCTGGATTTGAATTTGACGACACCCTGAATGAAAGAAGAAAAAAGTTCAGACAAGCAATGTAGGACCTGCATTACCAAGGAAAAAAGTTGAATTTATGGTTACCTGTGACCTTCTGCTATCTGTGTTCTTCAGAAATGGAAAAATTGAGTGTTACAAGGACCCACTTGTGATAGAAGGGTAGCCATATGAAAAGGAACTTTCTAGGCTTTAGGACATATATGGTGACTATTGCTTCATGCTTCCGAACACATTTGTCCATTTTGCTACAACCAAAAAGCAGTCAATCCTATTCGGTGATGAGGTTTTACATAGTCAATGTATGAATAATATAGTCTAGTTAATGTCACCTCTGCATTGATTACTGGCATATTTAATGCTACTTTCAAATACTTTGCTGTAACAAGATTTATGTGATATTGCAGATTCTTTCAACTTGGTGGCTAACAGTGGAGCTGCTGCTGGACAAGTTATATTTCATGTGGGTTTTCTATTAGATTTGTTTTTTTTTTCCCTGTTAGATAGGTCTCTAAAGTGCCATATAGTTAGCTTAATTTATAATTGATATCTATCTCTTGGTGCTATGTTCACGTGTCTGAGTAGTGAGTGACCATAGCCCTGCTGCTTTTCTGTTAAAATACCTGACTACTGCCTGTGTTATAGATCTCCTCGATAATTTGTTTATGTATTAAGATCTCTTGTCCTGTCATAATAATCTAATGACCAACCGTTGGAGCTTGCAGACACACCTTCATGTAATTCCTCGCAAAGCTCGTGATCATTTGTGGACATCTGAGGTAAAATATAGATATATTTTTTGCGTGGAATTGTTTTTGGATTCTCTGAACTAATTTTATTAGTCACTTTTGCAGAGTTTTATGAGGCGCCGGCTAAGCTTGAACAAGGGTACCGCTCTTCTTGCAAATGATATTAGTAGGGCGCTCTCACAATCACAAAATACGTGTAGTGAAGAGTCCAAGCCGAGCTCTCCAACCAAGTGATGCTCACATGTCTGTGGCAACTAGCAAGCCCTTGAATATAGAATTTCATGTTCGATTGAGTGTTTACTGTAAAGAACTTGTGTACCACAGGTTTTGTGTATTTCATGCTTGTGCAGGGGCATGCACTTAATAATGTATAAAGTACTTTGTTTTTCTAAAAGTACAAGCATAAAATGGCTACCTTTCTAGAGTATACTTATATTAGAAACTGAAAATAATTCAAAGCACAAAAGTGTCCTACCAAAAATGGGTCCTCATATTGCTTTATGCATACAGGGTCTCTAGATTATGTCTCATATGATGTTCTCAGTCTTTTAGCGGCCATTTTTTGGCCATCCAAGGGTCGGATATGTTAGGAGATCTGATGTTCTACTTCTAACAAACGGCTGATCTGAGTTCTGCAGATTTTAAATCTGCGAGAACTGTGAAATCCACACAGCTCAGATCTGAGCATGGTTCAAACTTCACTTGTGGAGAGGTCTCCCCACATGATGATGCCTTCAGCCGAGGGTTTGGCCATGGCAAAACTAGAGAGAGAGAGAGAGAGAGAGTTATGTTGGGCAGCTCTATGTCCACCCTGCGGGTATGTTGGGCATATCAAACCAAGTCATCTGAACTGGAATTGGTGTCTGCCCTGCTTCACGAGCTACCCCTGAGGCCCCTCAGATTAGTCAAAATCACCAACATAGTATGAATGGTAGGATTTGAATGGATCTCCAACACGACTAGAACTAGATTTATATTGGATTCAACCACTAGAATATGGACTAGAACTGGCTTTCACCGAGTTGGGACTAAACTTAATTACCTTGCACTACGTACATTTTGATCTTAAAGGCCCCTGATTACAGGATTTTCTTCTCAAATGCAATATGTATGACAAATTTTAATCAATACTCTAAGTGGGTTGCCACTTGCTTAAGGAGAAGACGTTTCAGATGAAAGTTGCTCAATTGGCTGGTAGACCGACCTGCCGCGCAACTGAGAGACTTGAATTGCCGCGGTACTGACAATCCGAGACAAGGTCGCATTCTGTCTAGGTGAAGCAACTGCTCACCGGAGGCAGCCATGCTGATCAATGGGGGTCTAGTCATTGGTAAATATATCCTTACTCGGTCTATGCATGCCTCAAGTTGAACGCAGGCCAAAATGATGAAGCTGAGCTAAGAACTGCAATTAGGGATGTCAATAAATGCAATTTAGATCCGACTGGATCACATAAAATAAAATTGGAAAAAGAAAAGAATTTGATATCCAATTAAGAATTTGGATCAGATTCAAATATAAGAAGTGACGCTCGATCATATTCGGATTTGGGTTTGGATTTAAGCAAATATTGACCTCAAATTCAGATATGATGTGGATTTTTCTCCATTCGAATTTGATATGAATTCGAATCCGAGTATGTAGATATCTAAAAAATTGGATATGATAAAATATGCTGAATCAGATCTGTTGACATCCCTAACTGCAACTTATGTTTCGCGGTATGTCACTGCCACCGCGGTACGTTTAATTGACCAGCATACCGGTGCCGGTATGGTGGTACGTTTGGATCTGGTTCCGAATCGAAACCAGATCCAAACCAAGTATATCCGAAAAAAAACGTCTAAAAAACCGAGCTCTTCTCACCCGTCGAGGTATCCCACCACTGACTCACATATTTGGGAAGCGGATAGATTATTATATGCTACTTTGCTCTTTCATATTTTTTCGATACAAGACTAAAAACCGAGCTCTTCTCACTCAAATGTCAAAATAAACCGAGCTCTTCTCACTCAAATGTCAAAATTTTGAAGTTATTTTAAAGTTTTTATGAGATGGTTGTTTTTATGGGATGGTGTTTTGTTGTTTCTTCAAAATTTATAATTTTTTAATTAAAAAATTAACTTTATTGCATAAAATTTATACCGTACTCGTACCATGAATTTTAAAAACGACGTACCAGTACCCATTTTCCCGTACTCGTACCAGCACCCGTACCGCGGTGACATAGGTTTCGCGGTGTCCTTTGATATCCTCCTCTATATCGTGCTAAGTTTATAAACAGTGTTGAGGACTTATAATGATAATTGATGACATCCTTGCCTGAAGCTTGATGGGTCCTTCAAAGGTGAACTCTAAGAAGAAATCTAAATTGAGGTCTTTCGTCCTCAACTTCAAACAACTTAAGAGTGCATTAAAGTAGCTAGGTTCATTTAAAACCACTTCCACCATTGCACCCAAGGCCGAGTTCTGCCCATTTCAAGAGTTTTTTTATTTCTGCTCACCCTTTCAAATATATCTCTAAGCAATAGAGGAAAAATGATAGTTCTACCACAATTTCATGAAAGCGGATGCCACCAAAAGCATTTACTATGTTTTCAAAGAGCACCCTTGCTACTTTCTAGGTTTGCATTAGCTTAACAGTTTCTGTTTGGTTGCATGGTTGTTAGGCTTCATCTTTCTATGCAAAAATTTAGAGTCAACCAATACGTAAATGTGAAAATTTTTTGAAATTATGTAGGCAATTGCCCATACATGCCCACATGTATCTCACTATCTCTGCCCCTACACATTCCACCAGCACTGCCTCGGCAATGATGGTTGGCAACTAGACCAACTACAGCAGTGATGCTGTCAGTAGCCGAGTTTGGTCTGACCCTGCCAAAGGAGATCAGTCTAGGTAGGTCCTTCAATTATAAGATTAAGAAAAATTTTGAAGCTGGTGTAGGCAACTTCTCACACTCTATACTATTGCCATCCCCGATCTTGTCAGCAACCTCAGCCCCTGCTACCGAGCGCTGGAGGAGCACAGGGCCCTTGGCCCATATGTGTTTCTCCTGCCTTGTAATCGCCTCCGGCTTGATAACTCCTCCACCGGACCAGAGCCATGTATGGCACCGAAATCTATGCCTGGGCATGAGCATGGTTGCTTGTCAGGCCAGAGCATCACCCACCACCCGGTTCTTCTGTGACCGCCGGGTGACAACCTTATATTGATGGGTAGAATCTGGGACACGCAGAATGATCTGCCAAGGATGACATGAGGAGAGCTTGGCGCGCCTATAACCCGATCTGAGGGCAAATTAAAGGGCCAGATGAAGAAAAATGCTAATAAGAGGCAGCCATGTCAAACGATGGAGGTTGAGAATTGAGATCACGGGTACATGTCCTCAGTCGGTCATTGCCTTTCATGAGCACAAGCCAAAATGACGACAGTAAGGACCCCCTATCTCTGCTTCACTTTGTCTTTTCTTTTCCATATTCCTGCATTCATTGCACGAGGTGTATATATAGTGTAAGAAATTTTAGTTTCTGTAGGTGAATTAATGGTCCTTTATGGTGCATTAACCCTTAATTTAAACCCTTGATGTGAACCATGAAGGCCGCTCCATGGTTGGGGACAACTGAAATCCCAACACCTTCTGGTTTAACTGTGAAGGCTCGCATTTATGCAATTATGCAGGCTCTTCAAGAAACTGAGTTACAAACCCGAAGTCTGGAGTTTCAGAAAGAAAAAAGAAAAGAAAAGAAACAGTGACATAAATGTGAAACTAATATGGGGCAGGAAAATTGCAGCAATTACTCTACGCTGCTGTTATTTCAACTTAGATCTTATAAATCATTTACATAGTAATGTATTAAATAATTTCATGTTGGCGGGTGGCCATGGAGGAATTAATTGTACACATGAGAGAACTGCAGTGAATCCCACGTGGGCGCCCCTCCATATATGGCAAGCTTAAATGTGCCAGCCATCTAATGCCTGAGACAAGACTATCTGTGCATCTAACTTGGTTGGCAAGCTTTAAGGAACCACTGCCAAAATTAAATAAAACAAATAAACGGAGCATTGAATGCGAATAGCCATTCCCAAACTTGTCCCCTGCGCAATGATTCTGAACCTCACTGCTTTGAAGGGGGAGGTGTGAAATAATACTCACTTAATTCTATGTACCCCAACAGGGAGTAAGTAAATGTGCATTAAAAGGAAGCAAACAGTTTTAGTAAGATGGTGAAGAAGGAGACGGTGGAAGGAGTAGGCAGGCTTCGAAGATATTGAATGTGGCAGAGAGAGAGAGAGGGGAGGTTCTGTATTTAAGAAGGAGCTGCAGCTCAAAAGGACAGTAGGTTGGCTCTTGATTGCACTGCACATTTTTCATGGGAAGTACTTAAAGACTTGATGGGATTCATGAGATTCCAAACGGCCGTTGCACCTTCTATTTCTTCTTTGCAATTTATTGATGCTGTCTACCGGACGGTTTGAAGAGCCCTCTGCCTTAGATCACGCGTACTCCCCACGACAGTCTTTCTGTTTCTTGACTAATTTCTTTCGTTCTTAACACCATGCCCTGTTCTTGCCTTTCATTTTGCTTACTGGCTCTTGCATGAAACCGTGATAGTTGATACCCTTGTTGACATTACTTGCCTAGGCCCTAGACAGCTTGTTGAGCTCCTTCCTTATTCCGTCTACGGTTGGCTGCTTTTTTTTCAATTCTCTGCAGATTATTTCCTTTTTCAGGCTTAACTTGCGTACTTTGCTTTTTCCTTCTTTTCTTAGCAACTCTTCGTATCCGAACCAAGTCTTCTTGCATATTCTCATGATGAGAGAAACCAGCGAGTTTTTCTGGACATGTTAGAATTTACTAAATTGGGACGTACATGTTTACCTTGCCTGTTCTCTTTCGATTTAGAACTCTGGGTATTCATCTCTTCTCTTTATAGAAGTCTTCCTATTGTATTACCTTGCAGCACCACCTCAGTTATCGAAGTCTTTACCTCCTTGGACTTGAAGGTCTTAAACAAGACTCACCTACTCAGGGCAAGATTCATAATTTGACGTGGCCCTTCCGGTTAGGCGATGTGTGAAACTGTGTATGGGTGCAGGTATTATAGTTATAATGAACTGAGCGAGTGTTATTATTGCCGAATTGCGAGCAATTTATCAGAGGCCATAGTGAACAGCCAATTGCTGCAGGCTGCACTTACCTGCCAAAGTGCTTGGCAGTAAAGGAAAGAGAAAAGGAAGATATCCCACAGAGCATTTCCATTTCCCCTTGTTCTATGTAATCTCTGCGAGGAAGAAACAAAAGTGCAGGTGGATATTTAAAGATTGATTTTTATATTTGAGGAAGAAATGAATCATTAAATGGACTCATGTCCAAGAAACATGTCATGCAATCACAATTTATTGCTGGGGTTGGCATGGGCGGAGAAGCCTAGGCGCCTTCCCATTAATATCTGTCTATGCTCACTCAAATTTTCTGCATATGAAGCGAGTTTTAGTTTTCTACTGAGATCTTAAAGTCCTAAATCATGATATTCCTCATCCTGAAGAAAAAAGAAGTTGGGGCTTAGTCACCATCATGAATTCATGCCCACAAGAGGAAGTTCCTGGTTTTAAAGCAATCAATGGAGCAGCTAGAGTGCGTCAATGTTGGCCACTTGGTAGTTTGCAGCTTCGAGAGAGAATTTAAAAGGCCATGGCATCATCTTGAATGCTTAAATTTGTAGGATTTTAAATATTTAAAGCCGCTCCACTTGCCACTTTTAATGCTGTGCCTGCACACCTTTAAGAGATTGAATATCATTAAAGAACCCTCTTTAAAACGCATGCCTTCATGCATGACTCATACAATCAGAAAATGAAGGAATGAGATCCTCAACTTTGAACGCATTCATTTAAATAGCAGCTCAAGGTGGTTGGCTCTACTTGCGTCTCATCTTGCCTTTCAAATTCCTTAGTTGGGGATTCCTTTCCTTCTTGCAATTTAAAACAGTGACGATCAGGTTATTGTTCCTTTGAGTTGCGCTTTCTTCCGCTCCACTGCTTCAGGTATTACCTTTTCCTGGTTGGTTTTCTCCTCTAGATGTCGGTGGGTGGATGAGACAATTGGTTCGGCTTTTCTGTTACTCCCCAAGTCAAGTTGGAAGTTCCGTCGGTGCCGACTTCGTGCCTTTTCCTGTCGAGCGATAAGCTTCTTCAGTACAGTGGAACGATGATATCCCAACTTCTGGAGAAACAGAAGAAGAAGGTCTGGCTCATGGATGACCAACCTGACCTTTCCTTAGGCCCCCCGCAGTTCCAAAATGGGTGCTCCAAATCTTTGTCCTCAGAGTCGGAAGCAAATTCAAGCAGGAAGAGGAAGAACTGCTGGGAAGCAGTCCAGAATAGCGTTGAGCTTCATCTTACAGACCCCTTACCAGTTGATTGGGAGCAGTGCCTAGACCTTGAGGTAATAGTTCTCTCTCTTTTCCTTTTATATTACTTTTTTCTTTTTACAACATTCGCACACAGTAATCGCCATCACCACCATATACGCGGCACCGCGTTTAAGAAATAGCTAAACGCAGTGATGCTATCCTTCTCGTTGAGAATATGTGAAGTTTCATGCTAAAATTAGCTGAAGGTACTCATACTCTGTGCTTCTTTTGTTCTCTTGTGCAGTCAGGGAGGATGTACTACATAAACAGGAATACCCTAAAGAAGAGCTGGAGCTGTCCCAAGAACCAGAAACTAGACCTGGAGCTAAACATGTCACCACTTTGTGATAGTGGTGAGAGCTATCAAATGCACATGGACTCGAACCTGGCAGCAGGTTCTAACAGCAACAGCAACATGGTGGCGATAGCATGCTCAAGATGCCACCTTCTGGTCATGCTCTCAAAGTCCTCCCCTGCTTGCCCCAACTGCAAGTATGTGCATTCATTGGCGACGAGTCCACCTTCTAAAGTTGAAGCCACCAAGACCCCGGAAACATTGAGCCTCCTGAGGTAGATTCAAAGCTTTTAGGCGCCCTGGGGAGCATCAAATTAACCCTATAATGGCTGTTCATATTTCACCTGGTCTAGGCTTCAATGAAAGGAATTTGGGTTTTATTCTTCGTTCAATCTGCAATATATGTACACAATATGTACTAAAATAGTAAAATCCAACCTCGTTGTCCTTAGATTTTGCGTGTGTGTGTGTGTTGCAATGGTAGAGTTGCTATAAAGTGAAAACTTTGTGCAGCAACCAGAGCATGCCATTCCACTAGCCTCCTATCATATAATTTGTCAGTCTTCTTCTCTCCGTTATGTATGTCAAGATTAGGCTTGCATACTCGAAAAGTTAGGATAGCTGGCCACGTATATGCAGTATTTCACCACTACCATTTCATGGAATGAACACAGCAAGTGGTCTGGTTCATAGCAGGTGTCTCATCGTTAAGAAAAGAAGAAGATGAAAAAATTACTGCTAAATTCCTGCACTTCATTGTGTCTTTATTTCGTGAGGGTTATAGTTGATATGTCCTATTTCTTCAATAAAGGCTAGCCACATGTTCTGCTGGCAATACTTGTCATGCCATTAAGCAGAGCGTATTTCTTATCTGAAAAAAGAAAAGCCACCATCAAAATTTTCTTTTTATTTAACATGTGGTCACTCTTACAGATAGGGCGTTTAATGAGATTAATGTAGAGAATGAACAACCTCAGTTTCAGCAAGGACATCAATTCTCCCCATAGTTGCTTTCACCATTATGTAGCTTGCCTTGAGGCCTCATTAATAATGGCAGGAGACTGCAGTAAGAGCTTCATTCCTAAGTCTAGCGATAAGGAAGAAGAGGTCGACTCTAAGCGAACTGTTGGTTCCCTCTCCTCTCTCATATTAGGTAAGAGAGAGAAAGTTAGGGAGCGTGGGGTGTGGGATCCCATCTTCTCCTCCCTATGTAAGAGAAAGGAAGGAGAAACACACAAAGAGAGAGAGGAGAGAGAGAAAACCTCTCTCTCTCTATATATATACATATATATATGTGTACGTGTGTGTGTGTTATATTTGGGCAGCTGCCCAGGAAATGAGATCATCGCTCTTGCCATCAGGTGAGAAAACACATCAAGTTTTTTGTGTTCGAGGTGCAGACATAAGCAACCACTTTCCATGAGGACCATTGCTCGTTAAGCTGTCAAGATGTCCTTAAAGCAAGTCAAGCTACATGCCAGACCATGAGTTATTGTTGTATGGTTGGAGCCAAATTTTTTTTATGAGAGCCGAATTATGGGTCTTAGCCACATTGTCGGTTTCAAAGTTCTGACAAGGCCGAAATATCATTTTTCATAATTTTTACATACGATATATTTTTTTTAAAATTTTATGTATAAATTTAAAAAAAATATTGAGGCCCCTGCTGGCTCCCCTCTGTCAAAAGGGAAAGCAAAATTAAATAGTATGTTTTGTTTTTGTATAAGGCTGGTCTTAGCGGTTAGGAACGAAACTCTCTCTCTCTCCACCAAGAGAAGAAACCGAAGAAGAATAGGATGAAGAAGACACAAAAATTTTATGTGGTTCAGAGATAAAGTTTTCCTACATTCACGGCTGCACAAGGTTTAATTTCAGTGTTACTGAAAAATAGAAAAGTACAAGGAAACTATCTCCCTCATAAATATGGGGATTAGGGTAAACCTGTAAAATGCAAGATTACATGAATGCCCTTAAAAAAATTAAGGAAACCTTTTAAGTATGGATCAGGCTCCACACTTCAACACTAAATTCGTTGTTCAGTTTATTGGGCAGCCGTAAAAATGCAGTACTACTCACTTCAGCATATGCAGGAGCTAAAAATAGGTTCCACTGTTATTAGATGACATCTTGAATCAACAGTAACTCAGGTTAAAGCTGAAGTCATTCCCTGCCATTCCCGGAGAGCAAAGTAAGAAGTAGAAGAATTAATTTGAAGATGTGAATGGACATTGGACAGATAAATACAGTAAAGGTTTGGTTAGAACTAGGCGTCAACGTCATACAACCACAGATGACAACGCCCTCCCACCAAATCCGACCCTACAACCTTAGCGCATCTGTTTATAGTCGGCTAGCCTACACTACCCAACTACGAATATTTGAGGCACGCTCCTTGTGACTCAACAAGTCATCAACCTCACTGTCTTCCATCAAAGATCCTTTACTCCTGCACCAGACTGAACCGACACTCTTCTGCCGCTCCTTCCTTGTTATTTGAGTGGCCATATGCAATTACTACGTAGCAATGTCCTACTATTCTTGATCAGCTGCCATTTGAATCATATCAATGTCTTGTAAATTCCTTCCAGCTAACCTAGACGTTTCAGTGCTTTCATCTTCTGATCTGTTCCCTACCCTCGATTGATCTATGTTGAATTGCTCAATCTGGCCTCTTGAACTCGAACCTGTTATCCCTTCCGACCCCTTGATTATGTCCACCTCTTTTTCTCCCCTTCCTTCTCTTTTCTGAGCTTTTCATCCTGCTCGTCGGATTCTGGTACTGGGCTTCTTGTTCAGCAAGGACTCCTTATCACCCTCCCTGTCAATAGCTTGAACATCACTGCTGCACAATCTATTTAACTGTGAGAAGTTGGCATTTGTCAAGAATATCCTTCACATGCCTCTTATCTTCAACAATGAACCCATCTCCTACCAACCTAGTTCCATGCGCCAACAGCCACCTTCTAGCTTATTACAGTTGACGGTTATGTTCCTGATTCTCTCTACAAATTTTGGAATTCTATCTTGGGTAGAGAGACTTCCTATTGAGTCCACATGCAGAAACCAGTTAGCACATACAGGGCACTGGTTATTTCCAATATCCCTCTTCCAGCTACTCTCTAATGGCCTTCATACACCCTACACCTTTAGATGGTTAACTTTGGCCGATCAAGATCATCTCTTCTTGGTTGTCCGCAACACTATATTGCACAGCTGAATCAATTGTGCCCAGGCCAAAGTGAGCCTGCTCTCCATATTTCTCACATGCCTTTGCATAAATCAGCCCTAGGCCTTGAAAAAATTCCCCGAAACTAAGTTCCAGTAAGCTGCTTCTCAAGAATATTGTCTGGCTATTTGTCCCTCCAATAAAGATGTTTCCTGCCATTTCCTGTTATACATCTGAATTTGTCAGCAATTTGACTGCAGCCTCCACCTAAGCTTCTCCAGCCCCAAGATCTCTTTCATGGCTTCTTAACTGTCCATAAACTTTTGTTCCTCTTCAAGTATCTTTTCTCCAGCCACATACCCAGTTTGTGTTATTATTATTCTAATATAATCTACACATCCTACTTGCAAGAAGAGCAAGGTTCCCTTCATAAGCTTAACTCCTACCCTACCGTCTTCCATTAGCATACGAATGCATTTTCAGCTAAGCAGGTGATGCTTTTGCTTATGATCCTAAAGACCTACCAGCAAGGACCCTGCCACATGCAAGCCAGCTGATTTATTATAGAAAAAAAGCAGAGAACATGCATCTAATGCGCCAGAAATGAGGCAAGTTGTGCTTGAGGCATCTGCTATATGACAACAACTGAATTTCCATCCTGCCAATTTCCTTTCGAATCTCACTATAATCTGGCTACAAAGAACTTCAGAAATGTTACTCATAAATAAAGGAAATCCCCAAACGTTTCGAGTGTCATTCAAACAAACAAAACTTGGAATTGTTGGGGTAACCAAAGGATAGATGCAAACAAAACAGAGCTTCCATGTCATAAGAAGACGACATACCTAAACTGGGATTGACTGTGCTATCGGTGGTTGTCACACCTACAGCAGTAACAGGGTTTCTCCCTCAACCATCACCAGAGGATATGCAGACAAAGGGGTGGTAGCGTACTGGGCGGCAAGGTGGTCCGGCTCCTCCAAGGACTTAGGTTTGAGTCTTTGAGTGGTCATTATCACGTCCAATGCGCTCTGTCTCTGGCCCGTAAAAGGGCCTGAAGCATGCTCTATGAAAACTCAAGGGGAGGGCTGGCCTCTCTTAGGGGCGGTAGAATGAACCACTCACCCTTAAAAAAGGAAAGAAAAAAAAATTGTGAATCCCTCACACCACAAGATACTCTGTATTTATATGTGATTAAGTCGGTTTAATCGTGTGTTTTTGTATTGATGTAGGACTATTATGATGTGTCTGGATCTAATACGACCCAACAATCTCCCACTAGTCCTAATCAATACGAGTGGATAAAAGTTTATGAATGGATTGACCTTAAGATCCACTCCACAGTCTTTTAAGTTATTGTTTTACATTCCTCAAACAACAAAATAAGAAAAGACTTTATGTAAACTTCATAAGGATCAACAAACTATATGTGATCATTATATTACATATGGTGTGTTTACATAGAATCAAACAGACCAATCTTCGTTACATGTTTAGAACATGGTCCAGACGCTAGCACTTTAGTAAGAGGATCTGCTACCATATCTTTAGTGCGATGTATTAAACTCACACCAAATGATCCTATGTCCTCTCTTTAACAACAAAGTACTTCAATTTCATTTGTTATTATTAAAGAAAGACACCTTAGCTTCGTGTTCACAGTAAACTTTAAGTGGTCTCTCAATAGATTCTACTATCTTGAGCCATGAAATGAAGTTTTTCATTCATATTGCCTGCTAAGTAGCCTCATATAATGCAACAAACTCTACTTCCATCATATGAGGAAGAATAAGAGTCTGTTTCTTGCTATTCCAGGAGATGACACCTCAAGCTAAAAGAAAGACATCCTGTTGTAAAATTTTTACTATCGATACATCCTCCCAAGTCAACATCCAAGAAGCCAACTACTTCAAGGTCCTCCATCTTGCGATATGTCAACATGTAGTCTTTTGTGCCCTATAAATATTGCATGATTCTCTTTAAGATCTTCTAATGAGTGATGCATGCGGTAAGCTTGCCAACTGTTGATGCATATGAAATGTTATTCATCTATGTCATTCTGGCAGGCACTGCAAGGCATAGTGTAGTGAGGTATAATGTCATTTTCTTTTAAAAATCACATTAATGGTCTTCCATTTATCCTATCTCAGTAAAACTACCATAATATTCGCCACATCTATCTCATTTGACTCTCTTGATTACTTCATTAATTTATTTCTTTATTTCTTCCTTAAAATCTTTGAAAATCTAGCATGCGTCTGATTTCTCAGAAATGAAGTAGAGATAGATATATCATGAATAGTCGTCAATAAATGTGACAAAATACTTTTTGCCGGTATAATAGAGAGTGAATGGTCCACAAACATCTCTATGGGCTATTTGTAATCTCTTATCGCTTCTCTTAGCATCTTTTAATATGTGTTGGTTTAGTTTGCCTTTATGCAATCAACACATGGACCATTATCTCTAAAGTTTAGAGATTTAAAATCCTTTCACTTGCAAGTCTCTTTATTCTCTTTTCAGAAATATGGCCTAGTCTGTGATGCGAGAGCATATAAGACTTATCATTTATGATGCTGCGTTTATTTTCAATCAATGTCAATTCAGAAACCAACGTTTCTTGAGCTTCTACATTTAATTTATATAAAGCATCACACAAAAGACCAAAACCAATTTCAGCCGAATCTTTATATGCATTTTGATATTTACAAAAAGACCAAAACCATTTCTTGCAATCTGTCTTTTTATGTCCATTCTTCTTACAAAAGAAGAAGCACTTTATGAGAGCCAGACAGGGTTGCTTGGTTTGAGAAGTACTTCACCTGATGACTTGTGTTCGACACTTCTTTTCATTTCCAACTTTGCTAGAGTCTTGCTGAGAAGCCATATGTGCATTATGCACCTTCTCACCCCATAGTCTTTTCTCTTCCTCAACACACTTGGACAGAAGTTCAGTAACTTGCCATTGAGCATCATGCCTGATGTAGGATATTTTAAATGGTACATATTCTAGTGGCAGAGATGCCAAAATGAAGTGCACTAGGAAAGAGTCTGATATCGTCAATGATGTGCACACAAACAGAGGTCTACTAAAAAGTCTATGTCGCTTTTAGTGTTGTGCAGAAGCCACTTCCTAATATGGTTGTTGCATTGTTTAGAAATCAGTATTGCATGATACATTTTTTAGGGGTTGGTACAACCTAAGTGGCAAGATTTCAGTTCACCTTTCAAACTTTCATGGCATCAACTTCTTGTGTTGTAAAAGAGAAGACAACAATATACAAATTGAAACATTGGATGGATGTCACCCTCACAAACCGAAACTAGACCTAGCATCGTGAAGGATGGAGGAAATGGTGAGAGCTTCTCCCTTCTTGTTGAGCGGTAACATGAACTAGACCTGGGCATCGGGCCGGCTATCCGTTCCGATAGAGCCCAAGCCTGAGCCCGAAAAAACTGACCCGATTTGGCTCGATAACTTTTAAATATTATTTTTATTTTATTAATAATATATATATTATTATTAAAAAATATTTTATATTAAAAATATTTATATTTTAATTTTTTTTTTATTGTAGCTGGGTGGGGCTTAAGTTTCGGTCATCAAGTCCAGGCTCGAGTTTTGGACATCAGGTCAGCCCAAACCCAACTCTTATTGAGTTGGGCCAGGTCGGCCCGATGCCCAGGTCTAAGATGAACTATGCCCAGGTTTAAGTTGAACTTGCATATTCCAACAGTGTTCCATAGCACATTCTTAAATTATACGTTGCGTGATGGTCATTGGGGAGCTTTTCTGCGTTGATAGAGAAAGAGAAAATTGAATTTAAGAAAAAGTCATCTGATCACCTGAAATAATGTATGATTCCACGAGATCCATAGAGATTTGAAAGTCTAAATATACAACAAATTTGAAATCAGATCCAATCTCAAATTCGCTTCCCATGGCCTTAACAGCTGTACAAGCTTTAAAAGGGCAGAAAGCGACGATCCATAGATCAGAAATCTAATAAGCGTAGCCCGTTTGGCATGATAAACAGGTTCGATATTGCTGCCTAAAATTCCTATTCACATTTCGGATCAGTCATTAGTATCCAGACCCGTTGTGCCTTTTTGGATCTACCCATGCACGTGCATGTCACGTGCCGCCGGCCAAGCGACTCCTAGCACCTGGTCCATTTTCCGCAGGTGAGCGGGTGGGTCCCAATCGTGCAATCTCCGGTAGATCCAATCTTTTGAGTGGAGGATCCATTACGTGTTGTGTCCAGATATGTGGGTCATGCATTGTGGGCCCGAGGGCTGTTCGGGAGGGCGTTTGAGCCGAGTTTAGTCAGCTCGAACTCAGCTCGAGTGCATACCCATTTGAGCATTCTTTTTTTTTTTTTTTGATAATTTTATGACAAATATTTAACTTATTTGCTTTATCGAGTTAATCGAGCCAAGCTCATTTAACTCGAGCTCGACTCGTTTAGGTTGTCGAGTTCGAGTCAAGTTTATCCAGCGTTCAAGCTCGAGCTAGCTTGACTCTTTGAACAGCCCTAATTGTAGCGGCCTCACTTTCCTTCCAACCCAAACTGCCTTTTGGATCCATTCATCTTGGATCAGGTCCACTGTCTTGATTCCAATTCTCTGGACCAAGCCCAGGCCCAAAATATATCAACCCGTTTGAAGCCAGGTGAATGGGTCAGATCCATTTTAATCAAATACTTTGTTTGTTTAATAATTGCATTTTTTTTTAAATTGAACATTGTGAATCTAAAATTCCATGATTTTGGGCATATCAAACGACCATGGAATATGTGGTCTAAGGAGAGATGTAATGGACAAAACTTTGCAGGCAAGTTTATGTATTCTTTTCTAGCACAGAAACGAATAAAAGGTTTTACATTTTTATGGGCAACTTTGTTTCTTAAAAATAAAAGGTTTTACATTTTTATGGGCAACTTTGTTTCTTAAAAATACAACTTGGTTTTTACTTTTCTTTTTTTTTTTTTCAATTATACATACCATTCAATCTCTTGAAATCAATGACCCATATGATTCCTGTCTAGTTTGGGTAAATAAGGGTTTGGTAACTACTTGTTTTTTTTTCATACATATAATCATTTAAGGAGTAGGTTAGTTGACTATATAGTGTCACTTTGCTCACTCATGAAGGATGTTTGATCGTTCTTGATAGATGATGGTTGAGAGAAAACATAAGAACAAAAAAAATGATATACATTTTCATCGTTTAATATTAATTAATATTTTTTTCTCTTTGTTTTTTCTCAACTGTTGTTTTTTCTCAACTGTGTATCATAATGGATCAAACAATTCTTATGAATGAGCTGATCTATAGAGAGAGAGAGAAACCTTTTCCGAGATATTGTGAACTTTTCGATATATAACTTTTCGAAATTGTAGTATTGAACCGTCTGCAGAGATCCGGAGGGGAACCGAATAGTTATGATCCGACCCTCTTTAGGTCCTCCGTTTACGGTGTTCCCGGCGCGCGTCATTTTGTCGCAGTTCTTTTTTTTCCCTCTCTCTCTCTCTCTCAATTACCGATTCCTTGTGATCGTCCTCTTGCACAGCGACTGGCCTCTGCACAAATTTTGCGCCCTCATCGTTTTCTCTTGGTTGGTGATTGAGAGGAGATCACGTTATATAGAAGGCAATTTGAAGGGATATCCAGTTGAGCAAAAAGTGGGTGGAGTAATGATGCTGTTCTTGAAAGATTCTTTTTTGTTCTCTTCCACCCTTCTAAAAATTGGCTTTTCCTCCTTATTGATTGGTTCGTAGCCAGATAGCGTTTTAAATTGGTGGCTAGAGAAAACATCAACTTGTTTTCGTAATCTACCCATCCTTCTGCCTTTGCGATCATATCTTGGACTTTTGATCATCGAGGTTTTCGGCATTCTCATGGTGGCTTTCCAAGTTTCTTGAAGGCCCATCTCCCATAATTTTGCTAAGGAACAAAAATTTTTATTTCTTTAGCGGTTTTTGCACTCCCCTCATTTTTTTTTTCTTGCTTTTACACTCTTCTGTCTGAACATGTTTGTAGTTTCTTGGTAGTCAATTCTTTTGCTTTTTGATTGTACTTTAGGTGGAAGTAGCTCAATTACTGCTCTCACACGATAAATGCTGTCCAATGGCGGCTGGATCGGTAAGTGCTTGGATCAGAAGTCCTTGCGAAGGCCGGAGAAACATTATTGGAAACAACAGAAGGATTTATGACCACTGTAGCTTAAGGTACATAGTTAGTTGTGTTGGTCGTTATCTTTCCATGGTGACATTTTGACCGTGGCACTTGCTTTTCGGAGTGTGGTTCTAAGCACCCGTCGCATTCCCTTCAATATTTCGATTTAATAACTGGTTTTTGACGATCTTACGGGCTTTGTCTGAATTTTTCTACATGCTGAAGTGTAGTCGGTACGTTGTGACACCCTGCTTTTGCAAATTTGTTTGACTGAAGGCTCCAAAGAGCAACACATGTGGATTGTACTAGAGCTTAGAATCATTCTTTTAAGCAGTCATTTTTCACCAAGTAAGTTAGGGACGTTGTGGATGAACCATGATGTTGATAATCACGGATAGGGTTAAGTTTAACTAGTTACTTTTTAATTTCTTCCATTACTCAGATCAGTTTTTCAAGCTGATTATAGTTCTGGGTCCGGTCTATCTTGGAAACTAGAAATGGCCTTTTGTCTTGTCTAAGTTTTTTAACAAATCTGTCCTTAAAACTAATTAAGTACTTAAAAATTGATGGCTAGAGATTGAAAAATTGGAGGTTTACCTTCCTTCCTTTCTCATTTACATCTTCCCTTTTCAAAGCATTCAGTTAAAACTCTCATTAGGGTTTTTTCATAATGCATTCAGTCAAGAAACTTATGGGATGAGGTTGTCTGGTAAATTTTATGTTCTCTTTTCATAACCAGATGCTGCGTTCCGCCAACAAAATACTGCTTATTTTAGATAGCTTATGTTATGTGTGTTAACCAAAGATTTTTTTTCTTATGCAGCTTCAGATGCAAACATCCATTATATGGTGGATCCTTCTCTTTCATCTCGTCAATAGAACATGATGTTTGTCTTTCAAAAGTATGGGTTGCTGCAGATTATTCAGATTCCATACCTGATTCCTCCAACTGTGGGGGAAATATGGGCTACCACCCACTTGAAGACGTGAAAGAGCGCAAGAGTAAGGACAAGATGCTCACAGATGCTGAAATAGCTAGGACTGTTGCTGAGGTCAATATGCAAACTCGATTCCAGATGTTTAGATTTAGTTTTCATGCTACAAGCTAGTAAAATCTCATTCTATGTGATCAGTCACTTATGATTGTAAATATATTACAGGCCAATAACAGGGCTTTGTTGGTATTCCCAGGCATAGTACACCGTGAGCCACATGGTCATGCCTCATGGTTTGAATATCAGTATGTCATTGATGCTTATGGAGGTCTGGTACAAAATATGCATGAATACATTCACGTTGAAATAGCTACATGCATACCTCTGTGCACATGCACTCAAATAGAAGTGTTACTAGCAACTCTTCTTTTTGTTTGCAGATATGTATTTTGAAATTTATGATTATGAAAACATCATGCAAGATCGTGAAGCTAGCAATCCTGTGGTAAGGAGCTCATCTGTTTTCAGGAGCTGCTATTTACTGTCCAAGGAAACATAATATGCTATTGTTCTTTGTGTGTGTTTGATTAGAACGTTTTAATTGGATTGGACATTCCAATTTATAAAGCTAACAAGGGATTGAATGATGATGCTTATGAATCACCAGACATTGGCAGTGGTGATGAAATATATTTCGAGGATGATGATCATGAGGAGGTCTGCAAGCTGCTTTTGACATGTTTCTCTTCACACTGCAGGAAGATAATTGATTTTAAGAAGTCTTACTTATCTGCCTGTTCTCTTTGCAGAGTGATGAGGTAAATACGCCTGCATCTTCAACTGATTGGGGATATCCAGATTCTATGCACTGGGTTCATCCAATGTATTTTGCAAGACATTTAACAAAGGTGTGTCTTGGTACTTGACCATGACAATGATAGAGAGCTCCCTACTATTTCTCTCTCCTGTCTCCTGTCTCTCTCTCTCTCTCTATCTCTACAATGGCCATCGTAAGGATTAGGCCGTTTGTATTCATTTCTATTTTCTTGTTTTTTCTTACTTGTTTATACTTTATCAAATATGTCAAAGCATGATGTGTTTTTGTAGAGGTTCATCTTCATCCAGGTGCTCAGCCTGTGTTACCCTAACAACTGCTGGGCATGGGTCTGACTTTTATTGCCAAAAAATGTGTGTTTGTGTGGGTTGGGGGGAGGGTGGTGGGGGTGTAAATGCATGATGGCATGGTAAGATCATACCATGCCATAGGTCGGGAGAAGATGTTCAAGTAGTCTATATGGGCATTGCTGATTCTTAGTTCTAAGAATGCTGGAGAAAGAAGCCTATCCAAACAATAATGTGCACATCCTTTGAAGCATAGGAAATGAACTCATGGAGGATTCTAGCTTTTCTTTAACCATTTGTTTATTGTTCATATAAGAGCCCTCGTATCCAAAAGTTGGTGATAACTTGATGAGACATTCGTTCATCAGAACACTGACAAACTGACAATCATAAGACAAATTGGTAAAAAGTGGCAGAACAGTAAAAGGAATCATTATCTAAGGTTAAATTCAAAAGGAAAATCTTTTATTAAATTGGGGATGAAATCTGAGAGGAGTTTTAAGGGGAAATCTACATGAGATCAAAGGTAGAATCCTCCAACCTCAAAATAGCTGAAAATGAGATCATAAAAGTCGTCAAATACATCATCTTGAGACACCTCACTGTTATATGATGGATTCTTGCATTGATGTTTGAAACTTTGAACTTGGTGCTGGGGTTATATTTGTTCCATTGTCACAGAAAATCTGTCTTTTTGAAAAAACTTGGTAAAAACATTAAAATAATCAAAACGAAAAAAAACTTGTTTTTACTTTTTCCCTTTCTTATAAAAAACTCTAAAATGATTTTTTCAAGTTTTATCTTTTTTTCTCGTTATTTTTATGTTTTTTTTTCAAGTTTAAAACTTAAGTTAAATTATTTGTCTTCATTTCTATCATTACTAAAACATCATTTTTGTCATTTTATCAGGATGTGTTTTTTTTGTTAGCTCTTCATTTATTTTATTTTTTTCCTAATTTTTAGGATTTTTTCTTTTTTAAGAGACTTGCTGAATTTTTCCTGAGATTTTCAGGTTTGCCAAAAAATACCTGAGAAAAATGTCACTGTGTAAAACCTGTTATCGATATTTGTGTGTGTGTACATTTATAAATGTATTTGTATAGATGTGTATATGTATGTCTCTTTGTTTTTGAAGATGTAAGATTAGGTGTATAATGTGTTTTATTTCCTTTTTCTTATAATTTGTTTTTGTCTGAAAGGGCATAATCATTATCAAACATCTACTGCTGGGAGTGTCCAAGAGTCAATTGTACTAGCCTATTGGCATTTATTGGGTTCCTTGCTTCATTTTTGTGTATAAGTGTAAATTGTCAAGATTGGAGATCGGTCACATGTTGGTCAAGATTCTTAAAAGAACTAGGTTAGGACTATTCAATCCAAGTCTAAGTCAGTTGGATAAAATGAGACTGTCATATATGAAAACACAACCATTTATTATATATTCTGCATAAACAAAACCTCAAATGCATATGCATATGCAAGTAGACATATGTACTGTGATTGCATTACATGTTAGAGAGAGAGAGAGAGGGGGAGAGAGAGCATTTATGTGAAAGCACTTGAGAATAATCCGATATTAATGATTTTGAAAATTCTTCAGAGGTTTATATGCCCAGTTTTCTACTATTAGTTGTCCTAGTTTGTAGCCTTTTTGGGTGCAGACCAAATCTGACTATGAAGCGGTTGCAATTCATTACACGAAGCAGTCAGGTCAGTGTTGGACAGGGATGTTACAGTTGTATCAGAGCCAAGTTTAGGGCTAAAATATAAAATGTGAGACACTATGGGATGTGTTCCTGAAAAGATGTTTGTTTTCTTTCTTGAAATTTCAGGAATGACACATCCTTTTCCTAGCATTCTATGGACAGGGTTGCATCCTTAGAACTCTTCTTGGTCTCTGTTTACATGTAGCTGAATAACTATGGAGCCTGCTCCTCATTCGGGAGAAAACAAATTGCTCATTTTTCATACTATTCACTCTTTATGTTCCAAACCCGACTTTCCAAACTTCCTGTTAATGTATAAGCCAAATGGAGTTTATTAAAGGAACTAAAATTCACCAAAAAATTTGCTTGCACTGTAGTCAATGCCTGACTATTAAATAGTTTCCAAAACATGCAAGGTGAAAGATCAAACTTGGTGCATTTTGGACAATATATATTTTCAAAATTCTGCTGAAATTTTGCTGAAATCACATATAAACATATAGTGTGATACTTTACTTAGTGTGATCCTTTACTTTTGAAGATGGTTAGATGTTTTACTTTTGAAGATGGCTATTCATTTTGTAGGCCGTTGATAGCAAGTATAGGGACATGATGGACCATCCATCAAATGGGATTTCAATTCTTGGTCTTCTAAGACCTGCCTTATTAGATGAAGAATATTATTTAAGGAGGTACTTCTATGGTGAAGAAGGTGATGATCATTCATCAGATTGGAAAGGTAGCTTATGGACCTTAATAGTTTGTAATCAAGTTGCTGGTTGTCAAATATTGATTTATCAGAAAATTAAAGATGTGGAATGGATGTTTTACGGTGTAATTATTGCACTCAGATGAATCAGATAAGGAACTGGAGCAAGTGACTTCAACTTCTGATTTAATAGGTGAATATTTCTGTCTACATCCTAAAGAAATTGGCTCTGTGAGGTACTTTAGCTGATCCATTGATTGTTTAATGCAGATGGTGATTTCTTGAGGCTGAATATGAAAGACAGTGGATCTCAGTTTAGCTCCACACTTTACAAGCTGGAGATTGTCAACATTCAGCTTTTTAATGTCTATGGCAATCAGGTAACTACCTCTACTTCATCTACAGGAAAGGAATATAAATGTAAAATCTTGATAAGTTTTCCTGTTCGTGACTGGGAAGTGCCAGACAGAGGTGAAACCTATGTATTTTGATCCTTGTTTGGCTTATGATGTCAAATGATGCCATCTTTTCTGGATTTTTCTATGGAAAGCCTGCATATTTGTGTAGATAGATGGTTGTATGTTTTACATTTAGTTTGTTGACCCTCTATAATTTGGTGGCAGCGTGGGGTTAGCTTGCAAGATTTTCAAGAAGCTGAACCTGACATTCTTGTACATTCTGCTTCAGCAATCATAGATCACTTTAGTGAGTATGGAATGAATTGTACTGCTGCTCTGAGGACTCTCTGCCGGAAAAAGAAAGGCTTGAAAGTAGAGGTATGAAATGCATTTTGGAGCATGATTTAGCCTCAGCATCAATTTTCAGCAATTCTTCTTTGTCAAGAAAAGTTGCTTAGTTGTAGGTCTTAGTCTAAATATTCATATTTCCAGCATGATTTGTCCAAATGATTGGTTATATGTTATTCACAACTTAATCACTTTCCTTTCTCCTTAAGTAATCTTCAGGATCTTTCTATTTCCTGCTATAGCATGTATGCCTCTTATAATTATTGTAATATAGTAAAAAAATATTACCTTTTATTAGAGCTTGATGTGGTATTAAGTCTGCAAATAGATAGTTTTCCTTTATCCTTAAATAGTCTTCAGGATCTTTTTATTTCCTGCTGTAGCATGTAATCCTCTTGTACTTCCTGTAATCCAGCAAAACATATACCTTTATTAGAGCTTGGGGTGGCATTAATTTTCACACATCAATAATTTGGCTTTATCCTTCAAATAATCTTCAGGATTTTTTATTTCCTGGGGTAGCATGTGATCCACTTATAATTCATGTAGTCCAGTAGAACATATTACCTCTGTTAGAGCCTGAGGTGGTATTCTTTTGAAGCTTCTTATGTAGTATCATTAGTCAGCCTATGAGTGATAGCCCTGTTGCTCAGATAGCAGGGAGCTATTTTCAAATTCATTGGGTCTTAGATACACTGATCTGAGAACATAAAAGATCTGCTCTTATATCCAAGCGACTCCTGCATAAAAATAGGACCTGAACTCCTTATGTTCAATGATACCAAATCCTCTCTTTGACGAGGCATGAATTTGGGCATGGGGTCTATGCATTGCCACGTAATCTCTCCCATGCCACATCAGATAGGATCTGAGAGTCTGAACCCTCAAAAGATAAGTAGCAGTAGTTAAAGAAAGAGGAAAAAGCATGTGAATATGATAGTTGCACAAAAATCAGTTTCTGGAGTTCATGCTTGGATTAGATATTACAAACACACCATTAGGATGTTACAAATGTTATGTATTGTAAAACTGTTTTTTTCAGTCTGATCTAGTGCTTATACTGGTAGCTCAATGTTTAGGAGATTGCTGCTTTCTTTTAGGAAGGAATTTCTGATTGCGACTTCCCTTTCTTTCTTTTTTTTTTTTTAAAAAATGATGTTGGGAACCCACTGAGTTTTGTTGGACAAGTTGGAAACATTGACCTAGAATGCGTGTTTACCTTGCACTTCTTCCTTGTACACCAGAAAGTGTCTAGTTATTTGGGCTTATGTTAAAGGACACATGCACCATTCTTCAACATGAAGGCCTTTAAGCCAACTCAGTATTCGCCTACTCAGTTGCTGAAGCCTGCAGGGAGAAACAAATTCTTGTATGTGATAGTTGTTGTTTGTACTGTAGAAGAATCAACTTTGTGTTACTCTGCATAGTTCATAACACCAACATTTATCATAAAGTAATCTTTCCATTTATTTGATGTAGGGAGCTAATATAATTGGTGTCGATAGTCTTGGACTGGATGTACGAGTGTATTCTGGAGTTGAAACCAAGACACTTCGTTTTCCATTTAATACTCCAGTAAGTCTTAGTTGAGAGGAGATACTTTCAGTAATCTTTCTAGTTTTCGTATTTTAATTAGGCCTGATGTATTTCATTCTCAAACATGACAAACATTTTCTTTAGTTTTCTTTTTCTTTGTAATGCAATAGCTCACACAGAAATCCAAAGTTTCATTTCCCTTAACATTGCACAACTGCTGTCTTGCTATATCTCTGGCTTGTTTCATTGCAGGCCACATCTGAAAGTTCTGCAGAGAAGAAAATTCAGCGAATGCTATTTCCAAGACATCATCGAAAGAACTCGAAACCACCAAATGATGCATATGAGGATGCTGATTCTTTCTGAAAGATGGAGTTGTATCTACAATAACCGTGTAAATGATTCATTCGAGCAGTCCCTTGAAGGTTTTTTGAGATGTTATCTGAAGCACCTGCAAGAATATGAGAAAGAGGTCCATGGAGCATACTGTCTTGACTTGAGGGGCATGTTCTAGTGGATCTTCTTTTGGCACTTGTGAGGCCAAAATCCATAAACAATTAAGCTAATTGATCTACCATTTTTGCCTCATTGGATATCTTATTCTTAAACTAACGGTTCATGAGAGGAATTCATGATAGATTAGGTGGTGGCTCTTTCTGCTTTAATTGAAAAGCAAATCAGTACAAAAGTTGTCCAACTCAAAGGCAACCAATTGGGGAGGGGATCAACAACCATACTGTAACAATTTCAAATGTAGCTTTCAATTAGTTACCTTGTGGTTCTGCAACTTTGTTTCTTTGGCAGTTACCACCAACATTAGTTGAAGCATTCACTGATTAGGGCCTGAGCCATTTTTAACGTCCTCTCATATTTTGAGTGACTGTGTAGAGTTATTTCTTTTGGTAAAAGATGAAGCATAATTGGCCTTCTTGCTCACTTAGCCATTTCTTCCGAATAACAATTGTTCAGCAAGATGCAAATTGTGTTTTCTTCTGTGTTAAAATTCATGCAGGTAGACTGATGGATGCTTTGGTGGTATGGTGATGTGTACCTTTGGCCTATGGGTGGCTTTTGCCCGCAGAATGGTGCCAGTTGCGGCAATGCCAACAGTATTTTGTGTCATGCAACATACATCTGTTGTGTTTACTCTATTGTGGATGTATTTTTAGATTTCTTGCTATAATTGGTCCCTTTCAGCTGCGAACTCTTCTGGTGCCAAATGAGGGGGACAGTTTGGAGGATCTGAAGTTTGTCGTTTAGTTAGGGAGTGTTTGGCCTTATGGCATTTGTTTTGCAAGTATATGTGATCAGCATACTAGACAATTTTGTATAAATACTTCGTTTATATTGTCAATGAAAATTTGTATATTTCATATAAGCTTTCACCAAACCTTTACGAAAGAAAAGACGTCTATTGTTAATTGTGACTGGTTTTCGTGTTGGAGATCAAATTCCACCTCCAGTCAGAATCTAGCTTCTGCCAAGCTTTGCTTGCCAAGTGCTACTTGCCTTATCGTTTGCACTATAGTTGAGTTGGGACCTAAATCTTCCTGTAGACTGAAGCTAACCATGAAAGAAAATCGACTCCCATCTGGTGCGACTACATCTATACTCGAGGAAACAACATGTCTCGGCCACAAAATGGAATTGTCTTCATACCCAAGATACACCACTACAGGGACTCAGCCACGCGTTCCATTGGCGGCACCTGTGTGTGGCTTAGTTCGCGTAGAGGATGAAGTATTTAAAAAGGCCCAAATGGTTTCCAACCCAAACAAAATTTCTTTGCCTTCACCAAAGGGTGTCTTTCCTCCATAAACAGTGGTTTGACAAGATGTGCCTTTGTAAAAGTGAATTGCGATTGGTTATTTGATTAAGTCCATGCAGGTAAACTATTGGATGCTTTGATCAATGTGGTGATGTATATTTTTGGCCCTTGCTTAGCTCTTGCCTTCAGAATGCTGCTAGTTGCAACCAACCCCGTTTGATTAAATTCTGAACTATGACAATCAATCTCCCTAGAAAGTGGACTGAACTTGCAGAATCTTAATGCTATTGCCTTTCATATATTTCTAAAGCCATTGCTGTTCTCTACAAATTAATATTATAAAAAATAAAGAAAAATATCCGGACATGCAATCATAAAAATGCAAATTTAGAGAGGATTGCATGGTAAAAATGTCATGATGTTCATTTTTTTGATATGTTGGCCGCGCTTTGTGGGATGCGCACCTCTGCATTTTGAAAAGCATCTTCCTCGTCTCTTAAACTGCATTGCAAGTTGTTTTGGCCGTCGTCTGATCCTATTCTATCATTGTTTCTAGAAGCCCTGTAAGGAATATTCACTCATCACAAAGATACCTCAACGCTATAATACTTAAGAGAAAAAGATAATTGAAATGGACAATAACATACCAGGAATATAATGTGAGTCCAACAGCAACCATAAAGAAAGCAAGAAAGTACATCCAGTCAACCTGTAAATTGCAACTCTGAAAGTTACAGCGAGGCAACTGACAGCTAAATGCCATATGTGCTTATATGAAGATAAAGATGCAGAATCCAACCTGCTCCTTATAAGCAAATATGCGAATTAGAACAGCCCACATATCTGATGTCAGCAAAGAAAGGTTGAGCATCGTAGAACCGCTTATCTGCATGAAAAAGAAAGAACAGAGAAGCATTCTAATTTTGGGCTATATTGTCGAAAAAACTATCCATCAAAGACAAAGATGCATTGTCACCGATTGGCCAGCATGACATACAAAATTTAGTACTTTTCACAAGCACACTGCAGAGACACCTGAATCTAATTGGAAAGGTAACTGTTTTCGTAATATTATTAAAATAAGTCCCCTTTCTTGTTTATCTCAGCTTTATCGAGAAATATATCAATAGGTATGAAGGCAATGCTTAAACATTCCTGCTGCCATCTTATGGTTGAAGAAATCCCCTCTTGCTTCTTGCCTTCCCCTTCTTTCAGAACAAATCTGGGCATCAAGGTCTAACATATCTATTCCCGGCGAGCCATAGCAATTGCACCCACTAAGAAATCAGTTCAAATTGAAGATAAAAATCTGTTGATAAATGAATCCCAATCTGTTGAACATTACTTTTCAGGTCCTGTTCTATGATCTGGTTTGATCTTGTAGTCCAAATAATCCTCATACCATAACGTGTTTGGGATAGTAGAAATTAGTGAAAAAAAAAAAGCCAGGAGGTAGGGGTGCAGAGACAGCCGGGAGGTTTGCCTACAAGCAGCCACCCTTGAAAGAGTGCATAATAGCTCACTGATCGAGCGCTCTTGCACAGAAGATGAACGAGGCTAGGCGATCTGCCGAAGCTGTGGGATGTCAAAATGCATCGGTAGGAGACGTTCCACCTTAGAGTGAAGCACCCGCGTGAGCAGGTGTGGACGAAGCAGAAGCGAGAATGTCGGCTTGAGTAACGCAAACATTGGTGAAAATCCAATGCCCCGAAAACCTAAGGGTTCCTCCGCAAGGTTCGTCCATGGAGGGTGAGTCAGGGCCTAAGATCAGGCCGAAAGGCGTAGTCGATGGACAACAAGTGAATATTCCTGTACTACCCCTTGTTGGTCCAGAAGGACGGAGGAGGCTAGGTTAGCCATGTTCATGCTTAAACTGTTTGAAAGGCCATATTGAGCTACCTCATGTGTCTGCAGAGTGCAGAGTATCAAGTTGCAGATTTTTCCATTCAGGCGTTTCCCTAACTACGTCGTAGTTTTCTTACAAGACAAGTTGCAAACTGTTGGCCCTTCTCGGCAAAGTTTGACGGAGAGTGTTAAACATTGTGTTATATATATATATATATGTGTGTGTGTAATAATTATCTGATAATAAAATTACACAAATTGGTTTCTTAATATATACATAGTAATGTGTAAGTTATAATGATCAACTTATAACTTAAAAGAACAAGGGAATAAATCCATGACTAGGTTAACTCAGCTAACTCTGATAGGTCAAGACATCAGACTCAACTGAATTTTCTAACCAATCAAGTGACTTTCAACCCAGTTAGGGTTGAATCAATCTGAAAATTTGCAAACTGACTCAATGAGTTTTGCAATTATGGTCTTATCCATCCAGAATACAAACAAAGAGCAAAAAGCAGAAAAGCTTGTTCTGCTGATGCATCATAAAACATTAATCACATTGCAAAATATATACTGGAATTTTCACCGTGACGACACAACAGGATACCAGAATGTGCCATCCAAAAGCTAAAGGTCCTGCATCAGATATTGACACTAGGCAAATAATTTCAAATGACTGATGTTCCAACTTCCAAGTGCTAACATATGATTTTTAACTCAAGTGAGGTTGTCCCTTTAAAATTTTGAAGACAAGATTGTAAAAGCTCATAATATACTGCTAGATGTAAATTGAAACTCTTCAACATGATGATAGAAGAATATATAAAAGCTAAATTTCCTGCATTAGTGCTTGTATCAGAAACTGAAGCATAAGCCATGGTTCACCTTGTTCCAACAGGAGTGTCTGTTCCAATATATGTTTTTAACACAAGCATAGACTATTTAACAATTTGAACATCAAGCACGGCTGCACGGTTGACAGACTTTAGACACTGGAACATACCTTAAGCAAGATGGGAACCAAAGTGTAAAATAAGAACATCGCCAAAGCAAATCCAACAAAGGGAAGTACCTGCGATAAAACAGTAGTTAAGAAACAGAAAAAGCTAAGTTAAAAGAAATCAGTCCAGTTATTGACGCAGAGCTATTAGTGCCCTTTATTTGTAATTTTTCTATTGGAAGATTGGAACTTGGAATTCAATCCAGAATACAAACCCGTTATGTTAGTCTGCAGCCCTATTTACCATACCCAAATAAAAAACACATCGTGGATTAGCCAAAACCTAATTGAACTACCTTGTCCAGAACTACTAGGTGGTCTTATTAGGCTGAGTCATCAACCATGTGACAAGGCACGAGTGCTAAGCCCTGATTTTGACTATATACATAATAACACTTGCAGTTGCAGACAAATATCAAGTTTCAGAGGTGCCAAAAAGGCCAAAGAGATTCTCCATTATCGTTGCTTAGCCTTTCAACTATCCAAGGGTGGGTTTGTAGATAATGATCCTCCATTCCTTCCTATTTTTAGAGCTACAAGTTTCGTTACTCTGCAAATCTTGTCTTATTGTCTACTTTCAATTCCTCGATTGTCCTAAAAATGGCTTCACTTCCATCATGTGCTGCTGCTTGTCCAACACGTGCAAATCAAGTAGAACAATATTCACTCATCTTTTCTTTTATTAATTTTTTTATTGCATTGATTACTAGTTTTTTTTTAATAATAGACATCCCCAGGAGAGGACTTTCTTCTTTATTGCTTCTTATAGCTATTAGTAATTTGTCTTTATTTTTCTGTATAGAAAAGTCATCATTCTCACACAGAAAGTAGAGTGGTAACTACTTTTAAGATATCTGGTAAAAGTCACGCATTCATCTAAACAATTTGATAGGACTGAGTGAAAAATTGATGGGCCAGGCTCTATCAGACTCCATCCATTTGTCTACAGGGCTGGGTCTAGGTCTCGTGATTGGGTCATGCCTGAGCTCCGTAGCTATCCCATGGGCAGAATATGTGCCAAGCTCTTCAAAAAAGTTTTACGTACAAGCTTTCTTTCAAAGAGTTGGCTGCATATTTGAGATTTTTCTTTATGCAAATTTGATTTATAAAAATTTGAAATTAATGATAGATTGAAGCTTCCAAATTTTTAGTACTTTCATATCATATAAACATGTATTAAAAACTTTTAATACTTTCACGTATGAAAAAGTTCATTTGATTCTGCTCTTTGAAATTCCCATCTGTTCATCTGGTTCCTTTTGCTACAGAATGCCAAAACATACGATCTTCCAAAGGGGTTGGAAGGTGAACTAGAAGTTGAAGAGAATGATCATCTCTTTTCATCCACATGAATATTAATGTACATATAGAACACACATATCTAAATACTAATAGTAGTCCCCACATCACATATTTCCATAATAGTCCCCACATTTTTAGCCATTTTAGAAGTCCGTTTTTTTTAAGTTTCCAAAACATTCATCTTCTTTTTTAATGTTTAAAGACATGTCCCTTCTTCTGCCCACCACTGTTCAAAAGATATATCAGACAAAAGTTACCTTGGGTTGGCTATAACAGGACATAACATTTGTACCCTTATCCAGACCCTATAAAAAGATGAAAGTTCTTAACGCATTCAAGTACTTTTTTCATGACAACAGCATGAATGTGATCTTCATGCCAAACAAAAATAGGAATTCACATAAGAACCGCCTTTTTTCTGTATGAGTAGATAGTGTTTATAAGATAGAAAAAAGGTTGGAACCTCATTGACTTTTAAATCCTCATAAATCCTTACCTAGATACTGAAAATCACAACTCACTTGTTAATTCTGATGTTTCTCAAAATGAACATTGGATATGTGCAGTAAATTTGTGAAAAAGCACTCATGCATTTGTGTTCCTAGTTACTTTGTAAAATCACTGCTACCATACTAAAACTGCCCTTCATTAAAGGACAAGATTACTGTTGACTAAATTTGAAAATTTTCCATAACCATATGAAGGACCTATAACCTCAAAAAAATGGATTTCTGGTACTATTCATAACAGCTTAACTGAAAACTTATGCAAGCTCCTGGCCTAACAAATACTAACCTACTCAATCCCTGCTTCAGTTTAGCACCCAATGAAACACAAACCAGGAGACACGATAGTAGAAAATCCAGGCAAACATAGGCACCACTCACTACAATTCTAGTATACATGAGACTATTTTCAAGTCATTTTCACGAAAGAGATGCCAGACAACTGATACGTTTTATGGTGTGTATACAGGTTATAAGGGAAAAGTAAATAAGAGATCTTTGTCATAATAAGTAAAAGCCCACATAAGCAGATTAGGCAGGAAACAGAAAACTAAGGGAGATGGACACTTTGCTTGGGATGCCACAGCTGCATCAACGTGACGTGGGTGCAGCTCCGACATGTACCCTCCACTCCTGCCTCTTTTTCTCTCATTTTTCCTTTTCCTCTCTTTTTTTCCTCTTCTTTCTTTTTTGTTTTTCCCCTCTTTCTTTTTATTTCCCTCCTCCTCCTCCTCTCACACTCTCTCTCCTCCCCCCTCTTCCATTTAAAAGGAGGATAGCATCTGGTTGTCATAAAGGATGACCAGACTGCCAATATTTTAAGAAGATTTCATATATATTATTTTTAAAATACTACAATAACCTTTGTATAAAATTTAATTTTCAGCAAGCAAAAAAATATAAGCATATAACCTTGTATATATATATATATATATATATATATATATATATATATATATATATATATATATATATATATATATATATATATATATATATATATAGCCCCACCCCCACACTCAAGTTTTTTAAGATGTGCCGCACCGGCACCTGCATCCGCACGCACACCCCACACCCATCTGACATAGGCAGAAAGAAAAAGGTAAACTGAATAGAGTTCAACTTTATTTCAAATAAAAACTACTCTTGGGGATCCTACATCAAAGGATAAGTAAAAAACAAAAATTTGGGTGATCAACGATGTTTGAGGAATGCTATCTCCATAACTATGGGAACAATTAGCCAAGAGCACAGGAAAGAGAAACTTACAGCACCGGCCGTCCAATGAATTGACTGTAGTTCATGGCGCTCTAGAATGATTCTATTTGAGAGGTCAAGGATCTCAAATTTTATATTATTCACACTCATCCAAGGAATCTAGCTAGTGACTACCAGCATACTGAAGCTTAATGCAATGCACGTGGATGTCTTATATCCCCAGCAAACTGGACAATGAGTAAAACCCCATAGGAACTCATCTAAGGACAATCCATTTTGTGCTCTGTGTTAAAACACATAACTACAGGGTTCATCGTAAAGTTGTCACAGAAAGCAGATGAACAAATCTTAATCACATTTTTTGGATATGAACTATAAGAATCCAATTAAGCCCCCCCACCCCCCCCAAAAAAAAAAAAAAACCAAATCTGACCTTAAATCCACTGTTTTTATGTAACGTGGATTTAAGCTCCACGCTAATTAGATCCTCAATTTGTTTGAAATGAGGATCTTCCAAAGCACATTTTTAATGCACCCTTGGATCTAAGGTCTGAGGCTACCAAACACAACCTTAATGATTCTAAGCAAGGTTGAAATGCTAGACCAATGACCTAGACTGACCAAATTGAGCCACTGTAAGTTAAATACTAAAATTACAAAGTTGGCATACATATGCTATCCAAATTCAGCCCATCAACTAACTGACCTACTTTCATTTCCTCAACAGATTATCAGACCAATGTGATGATCAGAGACACCATAAGAAACTGGACTAACAAGAAGGAGAAAAAAAAGGTAAGCTCAACCATGTATGGATTGTTCTATTCATGCATTCGGAATTTAAAATGCAAAAATCGCCAATATATATATATATATATATATATATATATATATATATATATATATATATATATATATATATATATATAACAATGACAAACTAAGATCATCAAAATTTCATAACTTGATTGGATGCCTAATGCAAACAATTGGCTGTGAATCCCTGTATAAATAAACATTATCCATAACAAAACAATGCATCACTGGAACAAAGAGAATGCATCAATATGATACATGGAATCAGATTGTTTGCTTATAATATGTTGCTAAAGTGAATGACAAATGCCTCCCAACACTGCAAAATATTGTTGAAAATTTACTAATAAACATATTTCCCTTGTCAATAACTCATAAAAATTCTTCTGTGACAGAACTAGAGGAGCAACGACAGCTGAACGGCATGTAATCATCCTAAGCATTTAGAAATAACAGTTCAATCCATACTGAAGTATGTTCCTGTTATGTACTTGACTTGCTTCATGCCATATTTATCATTTGTCCGTTGACATGGTGAAGGATATCTGTCTGTTATTTGCAGGTATCATAATCCTCTTGCTTCAAAATTTTCACTTTTTATAACTAAGGCATGTTATTGTGATTTTTCCAGCTCATTTAAAGTTCTCTTTTTGATGTATCTTTCTCTAAGACGAGAGTGTTTGGCCTGGTTGTTCTGATCATAGTAATGGTTTTAATGTGTTTGCAGGATGGAACAGATCCAGACGTCAAAAGCAAGTTAAATCATGATCAAATATAATATATGCAGGTCCAATTGTGCACTTATTTAATTTAATTTCTGATGTAAATATGTTGAAATACAAACCATAAACTGGTTTATTCTTCTCATTTCTTAATACAATACATCTTCAAGGATTCTGCAACCAATTTTCTTTCCAGAATGCCAATTTTCATGGAATTTCTACATTTATAATTTTATATTCTTCATGATCCAGTAGCATATAGCATACACATCTAAGAGGCTAGCTTTAAGTGTAACAGAAGCTCTTAAAATTGTCTGAAGATGTATCAGGCCAACATGGATTGGGGGGTGACGTGTGTTTGAGTTTGTGATTAGGACATAAAGAACCAATCATGTGCAAAATGTGATTTCCAAGACTGACAGTAAATATCATTAGAAGTCATCAAAAGAGCTTAAAATCCAAGGATACATTTGGCATGCACCGATTATAGCTCCAAATGTGCCTAACATCGCCATAAGCTCGACTCTATCTGCATTCTTCACTAGAAACTCCTGTACAAGAGTACATCAAATAAATGTCTATGGTGCATAACAAAGATCAGAAGTTCCAAAACCAATACATTGCAAGTCTTCTATATGTTTAATGGGGTATGGAACAATCAGCAAAAGATGTTTAAGGCAATGGAAGAGAGTCACCAGAAAATGATTATTGGCCACAACTTAATATCCATCACATAGAGAATAAGAAAAAAAAAAGTAAATTATCTGTGGATAAAAGTACATGGAAGAAAGATATGAAGATAAAGGAAAACTAAGGATACAAGTTTGATGAAGGGATAAAACATGAACAACAACAATTTCAGTGCCACAGATAGCTGTCACTCCAAAAGGATCCTGAACTATGAACATAACAGTGAGAAACTTCATTGGAAGAAATTCAACATCATGGTGGAAGTATCAGTATGTCACAGCAGCACGACTTACAACACTAATTGGCTTTCCATGGTAAAGGGACCATAGGTAAAGGTTGAAAATGGAAAAGGATATGAGTTGTGAAGGGACTCAACTCTGGCCTGGATATTCAATATTTCAGTGTAAAACATGTGGAGTTATTGATAAAGATTCAAAATCAGGATGGGGACTCATCTCCACCAAAAGTCCACATACATTTCAGACTATGTCACATGGATGTGGGTAATGCTATAGCTTGGTGTGGCAAAACAACTACGGCTGGCAAGGAGGAGAAGCAGGTGGAGCAAGAATATACCTGGCAGGGGTGACAGCAGCACCCCAGCAGTCAGCAGACCAGAGGCAGTAGAAAGAGAGAAGGTATTGGATTAGGGTTTTTGTTATTTTAGATTTTTCAAGTTCAACCTTAATCTATTCTTTTTGTCATTTTTACATAAAAAGCCTTCTTTTATAGTCTACAGCAACCAGTTTTTTTACTCACAAGAAAACTTTTTAAACACACATGCACACACCCACACACACACATCACACTAGCTGTAGTCAGTACACATCCGTACAGCTCTGGCTGTGAAACTTTAATAACTAACAAGATCACACTCAAAGAGCTTGGAAACCAAACTCTTTTAAATTGAGAATTCCTTGAATGAAAAAGCTTCTTTTTTCTGAAGGTTCATAAAGACAAGTAGACAACCCTGATAAGATTTTATAAATTGCCTACCCAGATGCTATCTCCAGAACAAGAAAAAGGTACAAAGAGGTCTTTTCCCTTCAGACATTATTTTAATTCAACTAATAATATTGCAGACATTTCTTCATCCCATATTCTATTTTCATGCTACGGTAGTGGAGGCTGGACTTTTTTGTCTTTTTCCTTTTGAGAATTAGGAAAAACTAGATGCTAGAAAAGGTTGGTTGATGTACATGCAGCTGAGTGATAATAACACCAAATATGTTTAACCATTTTTTTAGTTCATAAATTATTCTTTAGATAATGAATAGAAAGAGAAATCGAGCAAGGTCAATATTTACTTTCAGGTTCAACTTTCAATATAAATATTACGTACAACTCATGGACCAAGATGCATTCAGTTCAAGCAGTCTGTTTCCAGGAAGAAATGGGTGTGAAAACTTAAGGATCTATGTAATACGCACACCCCGTTTTGGGGGAGTACCAATGTCGACACAAGTGCTGGTACTGTATCATGTCGGACATGGCCCGAACACAGTGCTGACCATGTGAGGTGCAGTCAATGCACCCAGGGCCATGTCCATCCTTTTCTGGATTCGGTCAAAATTGACCAAGCGTAATTTTTATCTTAAAAGTTGTTTTGCTTATATTTTCTTTGAATTCCTAGATAATATGAGTTTATAACAAGGTTAAGACTTAAGCATACATGACTGCCATTGCAGTCACGACTCATGCATGCTGAACCTTCTATGTTAGAAGAACTGAGCTATTTCCCAATAATCATTCTGGATTCTAGTTCATACTTCGTTCATTAGTTTCTTCTTCATAATTTACAGGTTTTAAAATCATGAATGTATTGTTTAGTTTATTTAAAATCTTATTTTTTGTGTTCCCGTACCCATGTTTGTTGGAAATGCTCGCACCCGTACATGTACCTGTGTGACAGTTAAGGATTCAACATATACAAAACATATAGAGGAATGCATGCACACAAGCAGGGAAAGAAAGAAACTTTTCACATATAAAGTTAAAATTTGTATTCTAGCATTTATAGTCTCAAAATAGAAGAATTATTGTACGCATAAAGACCTAACAACAACAGAAATGCAAGGAAAAGGAAACAAAGACATACCTCACTGACATTGCTAATTCCATATAGCATGGAGCCACCTACAACAAGCAGATCTCCTTTGATTGGATTGCTTCCTCCTAGATCATAAACAGGATATTATTGAGACAGAAAAAAAATAAGTTATTATGTATAACCATGAACAACATAAGCACAAAAACCAGCACCGGAAGAAAGACCAATTCTACGATTATAAGAAGAAAACAAACATAGATGCTATAGCAGCTACCAGCTAATTTCAAGATATGGTAGCTTATAAGGCACAAGCCTCTGTTAATTGTATTTCTCCTTATGAGAGATGAGATATAATAGGAACTTTAAGCATATAAAGGACATAAATGTAGGCATTTATACAACAATCCACTATCTCAGAGAGTCATCGGCCTAACATCAGGGTAAGGACTGCTACGTGCTGTTTGAAAGCAGAACAGTTAGACATTCAAAGACCTGGTTCTGTACACTTTGTGCTTGAAGATGGTAATGCAGTGGACTCTTGGACAGTTTGTTCTTCTATCCACTGTTTGATTTGAACAGACAATAACAAAATCTCTTGCATTTCATTGTCTTATTTGGACAAGTAGAATAAAATCTGTTTTAAAACTGTCACCTACTAATTTTATAATGAGTTTACCCAACTTAATCTATATAACTTTAACAACTTAGCACTATCCATGGATTGTGAACCTACCAAACAGATACCTAGGCATAAAATAGCATATATGCATCAGTGACTTGTCATATCAACCTAATATGAGCATACATATATGTGTACAGAAGTATCATATGTGCAATCAGGACCTGTTGTAAGTGTATTATTAACATGTCATACACATACATGCATGTGTGACAAGAAACATATTTGAATAATATAATACATCTTTAACACTTCCCTCCAACTCGCGAAATAATAACGTCAAGTTTGTTAAGAGGAAAAGAGAGTTGTGGCAATGACAGTTAAATATGTAAGTTTGCTATTTCTTTTCTTTTACTGCATTTTCTTTATTTATGTATTTTGTTGTAATCCAGTTCTGGTCATTTTTTACCTTTGACAAGGACTGAGCATTGGCTAGCTCCAAAACCATTGAGCTGGCTGCCTTTGAGCTGTACATATTTTGAGAATTTTCTCCTTCTTGGGTATGATTCCTTATCCATTTGGCTCCTACAAAGACTTCCTTTTGTATTCATATGTGGCATGTTAATGCACATGTGATTGATTTATCTCTTGTGTGTTGATTATGAAGTTTTTTTTTTCATAATATCATCAGCTATTAAAGGATGAAGGATAGCCGATCATGTTCCTCATTCAGTGAATTTGACAAAAATCTCCACCCAAGTTCATTGCTATAGCATTCTTGCCTTCATATTTCTCTTCATATTTGCCTATTTAAGAATTTTTCTTTTTCTACTTCTGAGGCTTGTGGCATTTTATATCGCCAGCTTGCCCAGTCTCCACAATTAGCAATTTACATGTGAAATTATTTAGAATCATAAATCTGCAAACTGTTGTAAGTTAATTGAACATGCAAACTTAGCAACAGCCATCAAACATAGAAGAATATATAAAATTTAAAATTACTTACTTCCTCGATCACTTGCATGGGCATCAGAAAACACAACCATAACAAGTCCACTGATACAAATAGCCACACCAGTAAATTTCAATACGCCATAATGAGTCTTTAAGAACATCCACGTCAAGAATATGACACATGGAATTGTCCAGCAATCCAGCAGCATGACACTTGTTAGGGATGTATATTGGTATGCCTTGACCACTAGGTTGGAAAGAAAAAAAAACATCAAAAAATAAAGTTTGGGAAAGTGTTAAACATGGAAAGGAGGTAAGGATAAGTAAATTTTGACTGCTTATGCTCCAAAGAAAGAATTCTTGAATTGCACAAGAAAATTAAACAACTCACCAAGATAATTAGCTTCAACATCAACAAATGCAAGCATTACATAGTAATACCATTTGGCCTGCATAAAATGGAAGATGCAAAAATAATTGTCAAATAACACCAGAAATCAAGAGAAGTACAACCTTAAGACTAATAAACAGCCAAAGGAACTCAATCTACAAGCTATCCTGTCAAAAGCACTAGCTGCAGCCTAGGTACACAATCAGGAGTAAAGCCTAGGCCGTACAAGGCACATGAAGCATCCTTTCAACATTAATTGTTAAAATTCACAACAAAATAAAAAACATTTTTCAATGAGAACCTATAACTATGAACTTGCAACAGCAAAATAACTAAAGGCAGAACATCACTAACACATACATCCCAGAGCAAAAAAAGTTGGAAGATCAAAGTTAATGAAAAACAAATAAAAATTGTAGCATAAAGAGTGCAAGCTTACAACTTAATATCAATGCTTGTCAATGTTATAGTTATGCACATTCCTAAATACAAACCACTAAATCTCTTATGTTAATTTCTAATTAAAAACCAAAAATACTAATCTAATTAGGAAAAAAGAAAAAAATGGAACACAAATCCTTAACATAATCATGGATTCCAGATTGTTCAAAAAAATACATACAGTGTCATATTAACTCATACAACACACAGACACACATTGTCAAAAGCTTCAGCAAGATCTTATATAGTTAGATAAGCCTACAACCTAGGCAGGACTAAGTGCATTAGGCAGTGCCCCTTACAAAGAGGGAAAGCCACATCTTTCACTGCCATAAAACTGTTTTCTGTTATAATTCTAATAAAGAAGAAAAAGGTAATAAGAAGACAATAAATATATATGCACAGTGAAGTTCAGAACCTAAAATAGCACACTAATATTCAAAGTATATGCGAATTGTAATTGTAACTATAAGTGTGCATGCATGCACTCACACATATACATGCACATATACTTTTAATGCAAAATTGCATGCAGTAACAAAAAAGTGGGGAAAAAATGCACAAAACAGAAGAAGAAAAATATAAAAAAAAAACTCAAAGAAGAAAAAATAATAATAAAGAAATAAGAAGTCCTAGGGTATTGAGTGCATCCTAGGCAATGTTCTAGGCATTAGCAAGTCCCAAATTGCTTAAGAACAATTAGCTTAGACATCAGCCAGGCCTGAGGGCCTAAGCAAGCCTTTGATAACATAGGGACTATCAAGCTTAGGAATTATTTAGCTTACACGATCCATAAGCAAATTTTTCCTTATTTTCCTTTCAGGGTCACAACCCAGAACAGCCAACTATCTTATTTCAACATGACTTTGTATTACATTTTGCTCTGAAAATCTTGAAATGAGTAAAAAAATTGCCAGAAAGCACTACTATGTGAAAAACACAAAAAGTTAAATTTACACAAATTAGACCAACATTGTTGGATACTTCTGCAAAAAGGAGACAAAATCTTGTTAGACCTACATGGATGAGAAAGGCTTCAAGGTGTACAGGAAAGGCTCCGGTAGCATCTTATTGTTATAAGTGAAGATGATGAATGCAATGGGCTCATAATAATGCAGAAGAAGCGATGGATTCAAAGAGGAAGCTTAGAACACATTGTTAGCTTGTTACTGCTATTCTATGTTTTCTTAAGAAAGGAGTTCAACTCGCAATTCATGATGAGTATGCTTATAGCAAGAGACCAGCGGGATAGAACTGCATGCATCTAGATGTGACCCGTATACCGGTATTCATTTATTTTATTTTATAATGGTACAGAGTCTAAAACAATAATGAATTGAGTCGTTCCCCTTAAGATACCAACAAACATTCGGCATGACCAACCAACTCCCCATCTCAAATCTGGCAATGCCCCCATAAAATTTAGTAACAGTACTCAGAAAGTCCTATTATAACACCACCAACGGCATGCATGAACAATCAGCATATCGAACTCAATTAGAAAAGATAAGGAGGGAGGAAATAAAGAAGGAAGCATCAGGAGGATAAGGGGAAGCTTTTTACATGAAGTTTTTTCCTTCGATGTAGAACAATGCCTCCGTATATGACTGCCAGAAGCACGTAGTTGAAAAACGACTGTGACGTCGGCGCACTAATCCCTTGTATTATTAACACCCCACATGGAGGAAAGGGAAAAAAATAATCAATTTAAAGCCATATAAATATGGGTGGGGAAGAGAAAGCGCGCGCGCGCGCGAGAGAGAGAGAGAGGGTTACCTTTTCTTGCAAGTTCTGAAGACGCGAAACCCGTGGAGGTGATAAGCAGGGAAACAATCTGCCCCAGAATCAGAGCTACCAACGTCAACCTTGATCTGAACCAACACAGTTTCTCCTTCATCCACTCCGAACAATCCATCTCTCTCTCTCTCCCTCTCTCTCTCTCTCTCAATAAATAAGCATCAAGAAGTCAAATGCGAACGAACAAAAGCTTTACAGATCAGAAGGAACAAGCAAAAATTCCTCCTGAGCTTATATTCTCTACGTTAATCGGAATGGACAACTTCTGAAGGTGGACGAAAAACGAAAACTCTTTATAGAGTGAGGAAGGAGGGAATAATCCTGGAGGGACAGTCTTGAAGGACAAGTTCCACCTCCAAATAACAAAAAGCCAACGGTTTAGAACGCAAGGTTGGTCTCCCGACTCCCAAGGCAAAAAAACTATTACTCCTCACCGTCCGATGACAATGTAGAGAGAGAGAGAGAGAGAGAGAGTTTATGAGGAAAGACAGAATGTTCGCAGAAAGACGATACTTCTAATGGCCGCTGAAATTGGATACTTTAATCCATGCTTTCTGCTTCCAATGGAAAGTTCTCTTGTTCATGCAAGAAAAAAGGAAAAGCAGCCAACATAGGTTCTCCTTTTGACTATTACTTGGGCAAGAAAAAAGGAAAATCAGTCGACTAAAGAAGGCTGCAAAACTTTTCGACTATCAGAGGTGTGCAGCCACAACCACCCACCTCTAAATTCTTGTGTTGCTTCCGCTTCGTCTGCCACTTTGTTTTCTTACTATGCAATATACGCCACCAAAGCATCGCTTTCTCCAACCCACACCTTTCATTTATGTACCAATCGATATAATATCATGCAATCATACGCTCGATAAATCTTGCTTTCCGTGATTAATATCATAAATTAATGTCATGCAGACGTAATCCATGCGACTTAGTTGATACTTCGTTACTGATCCTCCCTCATATTATGCGGACATACATCATAAAAGTATTTCTAAAATCTTCATGGGTGGAGAATATAAACTCTCCGGTTAGACCAATTGATAGCAGCAAGGTCAAATTTAATTTGAGAATATGGTTTGATAGATAAAAATCTTTTTGAGAACAGATGTGATAGATGACCACAAAGAAGTCGTCACATCCGACGAGTGGTTCTGCATCCAAATCCAAATGCTCACATCGTACACCAAATGTGTAAACATTTATCAGATCAGCTCTTGTTTAGCCAGCAATCACAGATAAGAACGAGTGAACGACCAATTTTTGTTTGCTCTGGATCCAGATCAAGATTCAATCATTGCATTACATGAAGTTGAATATTGTAAAGTCTAGATGAGCCAAATTAACCAGGGAAATATGATGAATTGGGAGTATATGCAATTTGAACAGAGAATAATTAAATCGTCATGCAAGTCCACATTCAGATTGAGCTGAGGATTGATCTTTTATGGTGTACCTAATCCTCGAGGGGGTTGATTAAACGGTCAGGGTGAGGATGAGGGTTTATAAGTAGCCAGTCTTTATTTCAAACTTCTATGACGTCAATCTTCTTTGCTGCAAAAGTAATGACATCGATATGTAAGTTGAAGTATAACAGCGACACCAATCTGAAGCACCAAAAGCATCTCTAAACTTTAGTGGATGATGGGAATAGTGGAGGCTTAGGCCTCCACTCACATAGTGGGATTAGCCTCCCACTGACCCATAAATCGCATTGTGTCTGGACCTTGCTTTTTGTTTGATTTGATTTCAAAGGAAAGAATTAGCTGCTTGGAATATGGATAGTTCTATGTATCTGGCACGCCTTCTCTCTGTCATTCACCTTGTCTGTAAGTGTCACTGTCAAGCTGGATAAGGAAAGAATCTCTCTGTCCCCTGCAAGTTGCAAGGAATGGTTGCCAATGGGTTAGGCATTGGCCGACCTGAGAAAGTATGGAGATCCAGGTTCAAATCTCACATGTTTGCTGTGCTCATGGATGCCCATTTGAAAATTGACATCCATCTTCGTTTTTTGCTATTGCTGGGATTGGAAAGATGAACCAAGTCAACAAAAGCAACCAAACCAAAGGTTATTTTATTGAAAATTTTGTTGTTTACGTCTCAAGATGAGAGTCATCATCATAAAAGAACAAAACAGTCACTCTCAAGGTATTTTTTCTTCTACCTCACTTAGTCGAAATGTTGAGATCTTATAAAAAATGAAGAAACATCCAAAATTCATGAAGAGAAAGAATACACAACATTAATGTGATTTGTGCAAAGTGGAGTGACTTTTTGAGAGACTTATTAGGAGAGAAATGAGTAAACGCTGAGAGAGCATCCCCATCTCTTAAACCATAGTAAATACCCCACAACTCAATACCAATATCTTTCAATGGCATCAGAACAGTAGCACCCTTACACAACACTGACCTCATCAGTTGCGCTACCCATCATTTGCCACACACGCACATAAAAAAACAAAGAGGAACATTTTCATTAGTATCTTTTTCTGATGTTCTATAGAAGTATTTTCTAAAAGGTCATTAAGTGGATGAATAAGTGGGAACCAATCAAGAGGTCCAAAGTGCTTCCAGCATTCTAAAATAATAAAATAACACAGAGAGAAGAAGATAGTTCTCTATTAATGACAATGACACGTTGGACTATTAGGGAAGCTTACAAAAAGTGTCTTAATCCTCCAGCCAGACTCAATAAAATAAAATGGTCATTGATGAACTTAAATAAACAATTTGCTTATCTTTTGTAACTTAGAGAGATCAAAGGTAGGTTTTCCTACCTAAGAATTGTGCATGCATTTTGAAAAAGTTGTATAGTCTTGCACCCTTTCTTTAAGAGATCCCTTGAATCAGCATTGACCTTTTATGAGTTTTAATATGGAAAAAATAGATAACGCGTATATGCTTTCGAAGACTGTATATGCCTGATTACATGAAAGATAATGTGTGTGAGTTGGAAGAAAGAGATGCGCATAAGATCTAGAACATAGATAAATATGATGACATGGGTGATGTAGAAACTAAGATGGACAAATAAATGAAGGTTAATATCAAACCAGAACCCATGATTGCACACAAAGTAAAAAAAAAAAAAAAGCCATGCTTTCAGCAGTGCTCGTATAGTATTGCTTGAAATTTTCTTGTGGTCATGCAACATTACACTTGATATTGTTTTGATCTTCAACAAGTTAGGGCAAATAACAAATATGGGTGAGCAAGAGAGACCCACCACCCTGGTGAAGGCGTAGCCCCTATCCAACCTCTTATCCTCCTAGGATATAGGGTCTGCTTTTAGTACCTTAAAATGCTGTCCCCACGTTGCACCAACCCTCGGAGACTAGGAAAATAACAAACCATCTCTCACTTTTTTGTAGAAATTCTGCCTACCACAAAAAAAAAAAAACAAACAAAAAAAAAACATCATTTTTTTTTATATAAAATAACAAGAATGAACACCTTGAAGGCAAAAGTATCTTCCGTCAGCAACGCTCTTCTCTAGAGTTAGTTCAATTTGCGTTACACTGTAACTTGGATTGTTCTATATATAAGATGATATTAAGGCATAACTCAATATTTGTTTCAACCCTTTCCAAGAACGTACGTGCTTGAGGTTATAATTGTCTCAAGAAATCTGTTGCGGGGAAACATGATTAATACTAATTAGATTCCATTTTTCAGCTTATTATGGTATTTTGGTTGTGGATATTGATATTTGCCGTAGAAAGTTAAGCTATCAAAATTTAAATAAGATAAAGTACTTATTAAATTAAGATCGTTGTAAATTTTATTTGAATCATCATGTGGGAACTGCGAACCTTGCATATATAGTAATCTACAAAATCATTTCCACAAATCTTAATGTCATGTCTAAATTATTATAAGTAATCATATGTAAAATAACCAATGTCACATTTTGTTCTTCGTTACTTTTCTTGATGACTTTTAAACTGGACGTATATATTTTAGGTCCAAGAAACTGAAAGCCCTTGATGAATTCAAAAGAACATCGCTAAGAAGTTGAAAGAAATAATTTGATGGAAATGTCAAGATTTGACTGAGGAAGACAATATACAGTTTTGGATTATTTTTATGCTTATGGTCGAAACAAACCTCACCGCAGGGTAAGGCGGCTCAATGCAAAATTAACTACAAATCTGATATTTGTCTTCCCAGATCCAATTTAAAAAAGAAAAATTACCGAGAAGCAATTGGGATTTTCTCATTCTCAATCCAACATCAAATCTGGATGAGATTGCTATATTAATCCCCGCCTGAACTAACTTTATAGGCGAGTTTATTTTATTATTCATGTCTCTTTTCAAACTTCCTCGGATTGCAAATGCAGTGATCTCCGCATCTTTACAATCATAAGCACAATAGTAGAGGTCCTTGATAATCTCACCCTTGTTAATAGGAAAGATAAACTTGTATGGGACTCCAAAGAAGCGCAGGCTGATGAAGGCAGGTAATTTTTAGAAGCTACCAGAACTATAAGCTGCATTGGGAGATGGATATATAACATATGGAACTGTAATATACCAGCAAGAGCCTGATGGTTTGTCTAATTGGCTTGTGAAAGCAAGCTACCAACTCAGGACCATCTTAAAAGAATGGGTATAAGCGTGGCCAGTTGTGTTCTACGTAATCAAGCAGACAAGAACAATGCCCATGTCTTCATTAACACCTGGAGTAGCAAGTTTGGAAGAAGGCGCACACTGTGGCAGGGGCTGAGGGAGGAATTTCAGGTTTGGAATCAAGTCAATTTCAAACAGAAATGGCTAAATAGATGTTGGAAAGTGGTATTTCACATTTTTATATGAACATTATGGGGAGTTCTGAACAAGTTGTTTCATGATAATGACTAGAGAATAGATAGAAAAGCTATCCCATGGTACTTAGGGCAGAATTGTAGAGAAATCTTTCATTCGACGAGGTGGAATAAAGTGGAAAAACGGCTCCTGGAAGTGTGGATCAAGACAGGCCTCGTCTGCAGAGACAAACCTGTTGGTAGATAAATGGAGAATACAATCTTCATCGCGACTGGTAAAGTCGCGGGAAGAAGATTAGTGGATCCAGTTGTGTTTCAGGGCAGAGACAGGGAGATAAGTGTTCATTGAAGTGAAACTAATTTGGGTGCAGACGATGCGGAACTGAGTCATCTTCTTTGGGAATTTTTATGCACGAAAGAAGGGCGCTGAAAGTGCAGTCTCATAATAAACTCTGGTTGAGGAGGTTGAAAGGGGCAGTAGAAGGTCGAACTGCAAAATGGGCAGAGTTGGATCGATGGAGATCCCTCATAAGAATTCAGTATGAATCCTTCCCACTTGAGATTGGAAGAATTCGAAAGCAATACAGAGAGACAGATAATAGGCACGAGTTTGGATAACTGCAAAGGAAAAGGCAGTAAGTTTCTGCTAAAAGTTTCCAGTAATTGCAGGAGGCGCAGTGTTTTATCCGTGCTTCCAGGTTCTAACTGGTTTCTGAACGCTTTGGGCCTCCTTTTTTTGTACGTTCCCCCCTCTTTTGTTAATCTCTGTTTCTTTGCTGTATATATAATTTCTTTTGTCAAACATAAGTGGCTTTGTATTGGCACAACGGACAATGTTATTAAAGAAGCCCAAATATTTAAAGCTGCAATTTCCCATTAGTGAATAGTTTTAAGACGTTTGAATATAATGGACAAAGAAACTCAAAAAAAGAAGGAAACTTATTCCAAGAGAACCTGAATTCTGTCACCCATTTGATCAATAAAATCTAGCAATTTCACCCCCCTCTCTAAATCACCATTTGTTGTCTCAACTGCTTTATCTAACATGGCCTTCAGATTAACACCCCCCAGTCCTGCAGCGATAGAAAAACAGATCAAATTAACAGATTACCTGTGAGGAAAATTAACAAGAAGTCGTTACTCATTGTGACATAGTGCTGCCAAAACATGAAATACCCGGTATTATGTTCGCAATTCCATCCAAGAACCCAGCCTGCATGATAAAAGAAAACAGGCTTCAGCTCAAAAAATGGATATTCCAGATATGGCAGCCAGTCTAGAATAAGAGGATCATGGATCCTTTTTTTTTTTTTTTTATGTTTGCTTCTTGCAAGAGGAAATCACACCCAGGATGGAAGACCTTGTTTTTCCAGTAGACTCTGGCACATTCCCCTGCCCCAAGGGTTAAGGTTTCCTTGGCTTAGAACAGGGAGCTGAGATCCATGAAGTTTGAATCTACCATTGCGGTCGCAGCCTGCTCTATGCCAACGAACCAAGAGGGACAGGAAAGTGGATATTATATGAATGTTAAGTGTAGCCTTGGTGCAGGAAGAAAATATACTTACTGGGATCCTGACATCAAGCTTCTCAAGACCATCACGTCCTATGATCTTGATCCTCAGGGAACGGGACCAAATACCAGAGAATTTACCCCCAGTATTATCACCTTCAGAGTCAATGTAGACCTCTGGGGTTACCACTTCAACAATAGCTTCTTGAAACGCTTCAGCTCCTCCTTCCTGAAGGTTGAGCTGAGACAAACTGTCAATTCTTGGCTGAGACCCTGCAGTATAGCCGGCAGGGTAAATCTAAAATCAAACTTAAGTTAAAAAAATAGGACAGAAATGTTTCAACAACTTCACCTTTTTCAGAATACTGACTGTCATTAGTGGAATACTGCCTTTCTTCTTCGTAGTAGGCATTAAATCCTAATGTATCCTTGATTTCTTCAAATGTTGGCAAACAACTAGGGGGTGGTAGACGACCACTCTTTATTGCCCCAAGAGCTTCCTGCAAAAATTTCAATTGTTAGATAGCAGCATATAGATAATAGCGGCATATAGATAATTTGTGAGACAAAAGAAGCATGTATCTAATGCAAGGATAGTCTAGTGAAAGGAGAGCAAATTTAAGATGAACCCAAAGGATGCAAGATGAACTATGAGTTCAAGCTATCTACATGAAAGAAAGTGAAGCACTTCCTTCCTTTCGTTCAGCATGAAAAAATAATACTTTTAAGACAAATAGTGTAAAAGATGAAGACAGAAAATGGTTTGAACCATCAAAATTGATAAAAGATATTCAAGAATGGCTCATCAAAGTAATATCTATTTGGGCCAAAACAGTTGATGCACAAATAAAACCCTACATATATCCCTATAACATCTCAACCGTGGAAGTGGCTTGAAAATAGTTTCATATTGAAAGTTATGAGAAACATTGATGGTTATATATACCTGAACCTCTTACTACCTTGGATGCTAAATTGTAACCCTTTCTTAGTTTCAAGCTGAAGTTGGCTAAGAAAGAAAAGGGGGTTTATAAACTAGGTGCTTGAATCAAGCAATTCAGTTAGTATCAGAGTCATGCTTAATTCTCAGATACAGGATCCACAGCGTGAGGATGTATTTTCCTTAAGGAGGACAGGTAATCATATGGATTGTTGGAAATATTGTTCTTGAGCTTTTATTGACATAGTTCTTTTTGGAAGTTCTTCTAAAACTGTAATTTTCTCCAGAGATCTTGGGAATTTAAAAAATAAAAAATATACAAAAAACAATGGAAAAAATTTCATGATACTGAGACTTCTTTACTAACTTCCTTACCAAAAAAATATTAAAAAAGATTCATAGTGTCCTTTTAAAATTTTAAATTTCAGAAGAGAGAGAGCGAGAGAGAGAAAGGACGGTTCACACATTTAAATTTTAAAGATTCTGTTTTGAAAGAAGGGGAAAATATACTCATAATATCGCAATAAATATATTTTAGGCAATAAATTCAAAAACATAGATTTTTGTTTTTGTTTTTGTTTTTTTCTTTTTCTTTAGTGATCCTGACAGGATCATGGTATTTTGGGTTATATTGGAGCAAAAAAATGGTAATATTTAAACTGTGAGAGTTGCTTGAGAATGTAGTCTTATATTAAAAATATTGAGAAGTTTGATGGCCATATATACCTGAGCCACATACAACCTTGTCTTGATTCAAGTATCCTCTTGGATTTAGCCAAAGATGGTTACAGAGCTAGGTGGAATTTGCCAAATCAGACACTTGTTCAGCACTTGGTCAAACTTGATGCAGTGATGACAACAGGACTTCCACCGTTAACCCTTGGATATTGACCCAACAATGGTTATGTGTAGCTGGGTAGAATTCACCAGACCAGTTACTTGGGTCAGTTCTAGGTCAAGATGTCATGCTAATGACATGAAAACCTGCATTTTCGCGTTGTAGATCGTGTTGTTCTTGTGAAGTACATATCAAGATAAAACATCCTAAAGCATAGTATTTGGATGAGATAATAGCAGCTTGGTTATAGAGAAATCTAGCTGTAACTAAAAGGGTCATGTATAACACGATTCCCTGGTTACCTGTTGTGTGATGAACACTGGGAACACAACAATGAAGAGCACAGCAATTGAAATGCTCCACCAATTGCTTCAGATCTTGTAACTTTTCTGTAGCAATGTCAATCCTACTAAGTTTGCTTCCATTTGGTAGAGAAATAAAAGAACAGATTTGGCATTATTCACGATCATTTGATTATTAAAATGTAATGAATCATTAAGCAAGTTCTATCACGTCCTTTAAAAGCATATAACAGAAAAACCAATCAAGTCACCTCTTATCACTGTGGCAGACATTCTTGATTACCGGAGCACAAATACAAAATACCTCACAAATTTACAAATATTCAATATGTAATAGATTCTGTATGAATATAAACATCTTTCTCATGCTTCTGTTTTGAACAATTAAGAAAAAGGCCCCAGAATAGAAATAGAAACACAAAGACTGATCAACTCACACCTGCATTGCCCGCATCGATACCCCAATCAAGGAAAGTGGATAGCTCACAAGTTTGAATCCAATCTCATCAAGTTCGACAGGAGTAAATATTGGTGTTTTGCCTCCACCTTCAAGCATGTTTGCCTACACAATGTACTAAAGATATCATGCATGGAAACACAAGACTTAGAGCATCTATACTGCTTTTGAAAATTACTCAAATATAGTAGTTCCACATTGCATGCTTCTCTTCTCAAGCTTAAGATGGCATATATGATTGATAAATGATCTGGTTACAGGATTGAAAACAACAAATCCCATTGGCAAACAATTTTAAGGAGAAAAAAATGATCACTGGTTTCATGACAACAAATATGAGGTTAGGAATTCTATGCAAACATAATTTACCATTCTTGTGCTATGTAACTAGTTGAAACATAAAAAGCATGAAACAAAAAGAATGAGCTGAGACATACATTTGCCAATTTTTTTGTGAATTATCACATGGATATGGATGTGGAAAGGGCATGTGGTATAAGCACACTTGGTAAGGTGTAGTAGTCCATAGATATTACGATGTAGGAACATGACAGTACACTTAAGCAATGAGGCGCTCCAGGCCAATCACCAAATGACTCAAACAATGTGCTGTAATGTACAGAAAAATGACAAGAAATAATTGTATTTCTGAAAAATGCTTAGGAAGTGTAGAAACACAAACCACGAAGAGGAAGAAGAGAAGACGAACACACGATGTACGTGGAAAAACCTCAACGAGGAAAAAACCACGGGAAGCTCTACCTAGGTGCACCACCGCAACCCTAGGAGAGAGAAAATATATTTCACTTAATCAATAAGTACACCATAAGTGACAATATAAGGAGGGAGAGAGAGGAGAAGCCGCCTAGGGTACCGAGCCAGCCTCGGTACCCGCACCCCATATAATCGGATCCAGATATGGACCCGGTTCCTATAACAACATATTCTAACACTCCCCCTCAAGCTTGGCATACATGTCAAACATGCCAAGCTTGCTAACATTCTTTTCGAATGAAGAAGTACAAAGCCCTTTAGTTAAGACGTCAGCCACTTGATCTTCATATTTCATGTATGGTAGAATTAGCTCCTTTGAATCAATACCTTCCCGGATAAAATGACGGTCGATCTCCACATGTTTGGTCCTGTCGTGAAGAACCGGATTATTGGCCAGATTGATCGCTGACTTGTTGTCACAGTACATCTTCATTTTATCTCCCAGTTCCATACCAATATCAATCAGAAGAATCTTCAACCACAGCATCTCTGTAACCCCCATTGCAACAGCCCTGTACTCAGCCTCAGCGCTAGACCTCGAACACACTTCTTGCCTCTTACTCCTCCAAACAACCAGGTTACCTCCAAGAAAGATACAGTACCCTGTAGTGGACCTCCTTGTGTCGGTGCAACCTGCCCAATCTGCATCTGAGTAGCCTTCAATGGTAAGTTCATCTTGTCGGGTATACAGCAGCCCTTTTCCTGAGTTATTTTTTAGATACCCCAACACCCTTTCAGCACTCTTCCAGTGGCAATCAGTAGGAGCATGCATAAACTGACTAAGCACATTCACAACATACGTGATATCAGGGCGAGTAAGGGTAAGATAGATAAACTTACCAACAAGTCTCTGATATCGCCCTTTTCCTTCCTCATTCAGAACAGTGCCCGTCTTGATACTTATCTTAGTCCCCGACTCCATAGGAGTAAGATAAGGCCTACAACCAAGTTTCCCAGTTTCCTTTAGTAAGTCAAGGGTGTACTTCCTTTGACTCATAATCAGCCTTGTCTCTGATCGAACAATCTCTATCCCCAGAAAGTACCTTTGCTTACCCAGATCCTTGAGGTCAAACTCTTTAGCTAATCTCTCCTTCATTTTCCTATTTTCTTCTTCATCACTGCCAGTGACAATCATATCATCAACGTAGACTGACAAGACCATTTCTCTGCTTTATGAATAGAGTATGATCTCCATTTCCTTGCCTGTACCCAGTAGACCTCATAACAATCCTAAGTCTCTCAAACCAAGCTCTAGGTGACTGCTTCAGGCCGTACAAAGCTTTCTTGAGATGACAGCACTTCCCCTCTTGTACATACCCGGGAGGCATGCTCATGTAAACCTCTTCCTCCAGATGGCCATTCAAAAACGTATTCTTAACATCGAGCTGGTCCATGCGCCACTTCTTGTGCACAGCAAGAGCCAAAATGACTCTCACGGTCTTCAACTTTGCAACAGGGGCAAAGGTCTCAAGATAGTCGATCCCATACTTCTGGCTGAACCCCTTCGCAACCAGACGAGCTTTATACCGATCTACTGTGCCATCAGGTTTGTATTTGACATTGTAGACCCACTTCGAGCCAACTAAGTGTGTCCCTTTGGGGATATCCACAACTTCCCACGTTTTGTTCTTCGCTAACGCACCCATCTCCTCTGTCATAGCATGTAACCACTTGGGATCATTCTTAGCATCATCCACCGACCTGGGAATCACAACTTGGGATAAGAATGTGATAAAACACTTGTAATCTGTACTGAGCTTAGCATAAGAAACAAATCTCTGAATAGGGTGAGAAGTGTGCCTTTGCGCAGTGCAATGGGGAGCTCTTCATTTGGTGGACTTGGGTCATCCAGGGAGATCGCAGGATTGGGATTGGTTCTATCCTCATCAACAACATCTTCCACTGTAGCTTTCTCCTTTCTGACATAAACCTAGCCAAACAAGTGATCCCGGGCAGCAGCCGTGACCCCTTCCATCTGACTGTCCTTCTCAGTACTGACCGTGTCACTCACACTGGGACTAACCTTGTAATAAAAAAACTCCATAAACTGAATCAGCTGATTAGGAGAATACTCTTCCCCTTTGTTCCCAAGACACTCCCCCTGAAGAGGATTCACCGGAAAATACGACTCATGTTCATGAAATGTGACATCCCTGGACACATATACTTTTGAAGTAGTGGGATCCACACATTTGTACCCCTTCTGAGTAGAAGAATACCCCAAGAAAACAGCTTTAAGAGACCGGGGATCGAGTTTCCTGAGAGTAGGGCTATGATTATGCACAAAACAACTGCACCCAAAGACACGAGGAGTAAGAGGCCACGGATTCTGAGTGGGCCACAGGGTAGAATAAGGGGACTGACCATTCAACACCCTAGTAAGCATACAGTTAATAAGATGTGCACTAGTTAGAAGTGCATCACCCCAAAACCGCTTAGGAACATGACGTTGGAATAGACTGGCCCGAGTAACATTCAACAGATGCCGATTTTTTCGTTCAGCTACACCGTTTTGAGGAGGGGTGTAACTACAAGAGGTTTCATGAACAATGCCCTTGCCTTTCAAGAACTCATCAAGGGATTGGGAGACATATTCCCTAGCATTATCCGTGCGGAAAGCTTGAACAGAAGTTTGGAATTGAGTCTCAACAAAGGCAACAAAGTTTTTCACAACAGTGGGAACATCACTACGTTCTCGCAACAAGTACACGAACGTACATCTAAAGTAATCATCAATAAGTGTCATAAAATAATGACAACCACCACACGTGGGTACTCCCGAAGGACCCCAAACATCAGAATGAACTAAGGCAAAAGGATGCGTGGCACCACTATCAACGATCCAATCGCCAAGAGAAGGGTTACCTTGATCAGTAGAGGCAACGAGGGCTTGGGCTAGCTGAGCCCCATCAGACGTGGAGGACTCCTCAGGGGTAGTCGATAAGCGGCCGATATACGCCTGAAGCTCCTTGAGTTGATCAGGAGATAACTTAGTCTTCACACTACTAGACGGAGTACTCTGACTGGAGTCAGACACAGAGGGGCTACGCCTGCCAGAGGGAGGCCGACCTCTGACCAACCTCTTCTCGGGATGAAGATCCCAACAGAAATCCACCGAATATCCCAACTTGTTGCAGTGAGTGCAACGCCGGGCAGGACGCTGCACAGTCCCTGAGGCACGGCTGACAAAGGCAGAAGGGGCATTGCCGGTGGTGAGATGCATCACCTGGCGACGTTGTTCCTCTGACTCAACACGAGCATAGACTTCCTCTATTCCCGGAATCTCATCACCATTAAGAATCTGGCTACGTATAGGCTCAAACTCATCCCGCAGACCTCCAAGAAACAGAAACGTACGGTCCATCCATTCCTTTTCCCAGTAAAGAGAATGGTCTGAACCACACTTCCACTCATCAGTCACATGATAATCGAGCTCCTCCCATTTGGTCTTCAGGGTTGCATAGAAGGCAGCAACAGGCAGATCACCCTGCGTCAGAGAGTAAATACTCCGTTTAATCTGATAGGTGCGCAAATGTCTCTTCTTGCTCCCATACATCTTGGCAAACACAATCCACATATCGAAAGATGTCGGCTTCCGCAGAATGAGAGGCTGGATATCAGAGGACACAGAGCTGATAATCCACACCTTCACCTGACTGTCCTCCAACGCCCACGTCGCCCATTGAGGATCAGATTTGAGGGGCGCAGGTTTGTCGCCAGTGATGTAGGAGAGGCGCCCACGACTAGTAATCCCAATCTCGAGAGCGGCAGACCAAGAAAGGTAATTATCCTTGGTAAGGCAGATGGAGGTGACCTGGATCGGCACATTCTCAGCCTTGGAGGCGCTGCCCGCGTCAAGACCGGCATCTTTTGGAGACCCCATCGATTCAGCCATCACAAACAAGCACACAGCAGGACGAGGCACAGAAACAAGAGGCGACGGCGGTGGAAGAAGAGCAGCAGAGGCGCAGGGAACGGCGACGGCGGCGGTGACAACAGTTGGCGATGGCGCAAACGGCTGACGACTGACGGCGGCGAAACGGAAGACGTCGGCGGCAGATCAGGGCGACGTCACAAAAACAGCAGTGGCAACGGATCCAGGCAACAGAACGGACGCCGGAACTTCAACGGCATCGGGCGACGGCAACTTCCACGACGAACGATCCACGAAAATACTCTTCTCCAACTTCGATGGCTCTGATACCATGTAGAAACACAAACCACGCAGAGGAAGAAGAGAAGACGAATACACGATGTACGTGGAAAAACCTCAACGAGGAAAAAACCACGGGAAGCTCTACCTAGGTGCACCACCGCAACCCTAGGAGAGAGAAAATATATTTCACTTAATCAACAAGTACACCATAAGTGACAATATAAGGAGGGAGAGAGAGGAGAAGCCGCCTAGGGTACCGAGCCAGCCTCGATACACGCGCCCCATATAACCGGATCCAGATATGGACCCGGTTCCTATAACAACATATTCTAATAGGAAGCATTGGGGTTACAACAGGGAGTAGCCCCTCCACTATACAAGAGAAAGAGGGCAGAACTAGCAGTTGGCTAGGTTCCATGGGCTCCAATTAGAGCTAGTTCACACTCTGTCCAACTCCAAATTTGACCAAACAGAAAAACACAAAAAACAACAAGAAAGAAAAGAGAGAAACAGAAATAGAAAGGAAAAATAAATGTTCTTTACATATTAATCACACTACATGCCATTCTAGTATATATACAAAATAACATTTGCATGAATGCACTGGGTATATATACATATATAATTATCATAAGCATACAAAAAATGTTACACAGGTATTTACATAAATTCTAATTTCCTGCATCTACATCTGGATACATGGACATGTTCTCAAAATGGGGTTCCATAGTGCTGCTTCAACAGACACCCAAATATACTCAAGATAGCACTAGAGATATTGCCATCTAGTTCTTGAGCTAAAAACAATTTGGCATTTATTCAATATAAAACTGAGTGAAATACCTTATAATGTATTAATGTAATGAATACCTACCATTTTTGGAAGTAAAGGATAAACCTCACAGAAAGATATCATTTCTTCTTTGGAAGCAAGTGCATCAATAAAGAGAACATCTGCTCCGGCATCACCAAAGGCTTTTGCCCTCCAGAGTGACTCTTCTAAGGAGATTGCTTGCCGGGAGTCAGTCCTTGCCACTATAACTATATCCAATCCACTTTCATTGCGGGCATCAACAGCTGCTTTTATACGCATAACAGCCTCCTCTCTTGAAACCACTTTTCTCCCTTGTGTATGACCACATGCTTTTGGAGAGACCTTAAGGGAGAGAGACAGAAAAAAGCTTATGAAACATATGTCACAGAATCAAAATGGCTGAGAAACATGAACATCTTGTGCGCCAAACTTTCTAACCAAAATTACTGAAAGTGATTCATATACCAAGCATATAATCAATATCATACCCAGTTTCTCAGTTACACCATGATGACAACTGAGTAGATAAAAGTATTCTACAAGGCAATGAATGCTGTCAATCCAAATCCAAAACACAATAAACAATCAAACAGAATCCTTACTTGCTCACTGTGAGTTATTACTTTTTCCATATGAACAGAAGTATAGGTGCATCTGCAAACCTTACTGAATGGACCTGGGAAGAGGAACATATAACACGGGATACTGCACACTTTATTTAAGCATGCTGCAGTATGTTTATGCTAGTTGCAACTGAGGATAAGTTCCACACGGCCAAGTTTCTGCTATGCCAAGTGTTTCATGAAATGGAACAAAAGCAAAACTTGTGAACTTTTGACAGATAATCCAAACATAAATCCAGCTAATCATCTCCCCCTACACTTTCTGTTACTTCCAGTAGCTGGTCAACTGACTGGAATAGTCTTCACTTTCTTCACAGAAGCCTATGAAAGAAAGCATAAAGCTCACAAACCAAATCAAGTTCTAAATCTCCTATAAAAATTGACCAAAAGAAAATAAGCCTTTGGATTCAGTTCTCAACTTCTCGGATATCCCAATTAATGTAGAACTGACCAACACACAACAGCAGCATTTTCAACATATGCAACAACAAAGGTCCTGATAGCTTGCCCGGTCAAGGAACCCAAAGAAGGTTCCAGGATATTACACATCAAGACACCATTAAGTTACAAAATATGTTGCTCAGAGACATTTCTTCTAGCAAGCAAACCAAACTATTTATCTGCCAAAACCAAAGATAAACACTTTTGTTATTGATTGAAAAGAAATTCCAATATCTGGTCTAACAATTATAAAGGCCTCTTTGGTTGTATATTTTAGAAATATATATCACACAATCACACTTTTAAGGCTCCAATAATTCTAGTTTTTCATGCTCTTGAGATGTATACTGTATTTACTGAGAAAACCAGAGAAAAGAGAAGATTTTAATCTTTCTCCTGTTTGTACGTTTCTCAGGAATTAATGATAACACCTAGTCTCTTATTCGCTTTGAACAAATTAACAAATGAGGGAAAACTCATAAATTTGAATAATCAAGCATGATATGGGCCAAAATAGCCATAATATATTTGTGTTCAAGTCCACACCAACTATGTGAGAACAAAAATATTTGTATGTACTATGATTATAACCAAACACCAGAATAATACATAACCAGGTTTTCTTTTTTTCCAGCATCCAAAAATATGCTGGATATTCGTCTGACCAACAGGCCCTAACCACAATTTATCGGTAGAAAATTCCTGTACAAAAGCTGAACCAACAGAGGATGGCTCACAGATTTGCATAAGATTAGAACAATACAAAACCACAAAAAAATGAAATAGCATACTACCTGGTCTTCAAGTATAATCCCCGCAAATCCAGCTTTGATGAATCCTTTGACTGTTCTCTTGACACTCATATGGTTTCCATATCCATTATCTCCATCTCCTATGATGGGGATAGATACAGCATTTGTTATTTGAAATCCTTGATCAACCATTTCTCCATACGAGATGAGGCCAACATCAGGCAATGCCAACCTAGCAGCTGAAACTGAAAAGCCTGTACGGATATATAATATCCATTCACTAATTTAGATTATCAAGATCATTACATCTAAAGGAAATTAACTCTGGAAGGCTTGTAGCGACATCTCACAATATCTATGTAACTATGACTCAAAAATAGATGGGTTCCTCAAAATCATGAAGCAAATCAATCTCCAATGTAACGGAAAATTTATAAGAAACAAGTAACTCATTTTTATTCGCAAGTCAGTGGCAAGCAATGCCACCACCACTTCATATTTATATCTACCATGATTCAGCAGTATCCTGAGACTGGTCCGATGAATATCGTTTCTGTTATTAGTTCCTGTTAATCTCCACCCGTGATAAAAATCAAACAAATCTCATATGAACCATTAAGCAATCATAATTGCGAAATACATATCGCAGAGCAGTTTGACCATATCTGTTAAAAAAGTGCTTAATTTTGGAGGTGCTTGAACAGTTCTCTCTTTTTCTTTCTTTCTATCTCTTTCTCTCTTCTTTCTTTCTCTCTTCTTCTATTTTCCACCAAAGCCTTCTCCTTCTGTCTCCTTAGCAAAGGAAGAAAAGAGAGAGAAAGGATATGCTGAACGTCAGCTGCATATGGGCCTGGAATGAGCTCAATATACGCCAAACAGAAACCAGTGTTTACTGATCGGAACAGGAAGAAATAATGTTCAGAAAGGGAGAATCTGAGCATACCACTCATGAAACAGTAATCGAACCCCGCCTTCTCTACAAGCTTCGCACTAAGGGCGTCGAAGCAGGCCGGTCCCTGATGTACACCAGGAGAACTAAGAAGCCTTCGAAGAGCCTCCACCGGTGAGACCTTCGCACTCGGCGTGGAGGATTCGGTACCCGTCCCCACAGCATTGACCCAGCTCTTGGCAGGGTAACTCCGGCGCGAAGATGATGGGCAAGAAGCGGCGGACTCGATGAGAGGAGTGAAAAGCAACCGTTGAGGGCATAGAGGTGCGAAAACAGGTTGCCCACTTCTCAGAATTGAGGTTGGTAGTGAAGGCACAAGTGAGCGAACAGGAGACAGTGCCACTTGGGTATTGGGGAGAAGCGAGATTGCAGGATCAAGCGTGGTGTAGGGAAAGACAGGCATCTCTTTCTCTCTCTCTCTCTCTCGCGATGAGCTCTGTCGCAGCAAGAATCAGGAAGGTGGGAGCAAGATCTCCGTTACCAGCTTCGACGTGCCCCTTGAGTACGGAAACGTGAAGAGTGAAGCGATGTCGAGAGACCGTATTTGCATGCACAAGACAGACAACGTTTGGTAACCGGAACATATGTTACCGTTCCAAAAATATGCGTCCCATGGCAGAGCTGGTCTAAAAGGACAAGCTGCGATGGTGTCCGATGTGTTCAGTTTGTGTTTCATTTTAATCAATTTGTGTTTCGCTTCACTCAGCTCCCGAAACGTCCTGGGGATGAGGGAAGAAACCGGTTCGATGAAAAGAACAGACAATTTGTTAAATTAGACCGGATGACTCAAATTATTCCATTCATACATGGAATGAAACTAACTGGCGAATACCAATTTGAGAGAGACAGATGTATATGATTATTATCCATAACATGGAGCGTGATTCCCTTGGCAAATAATGGTGGAAGATTACCTTCTTTGCTAGCAACTTCGACATTTCTCCAATAGTACCTTAGACTTCTTATTCTCTTATAGAAATCTTAGTATAAATGAAAGGAAAAAAAAAATTGCATAGATAGGGTGACTCTGTGTCTTTAGGAGGGACGCTAGAAAATGACTTCAAACCTTTTGTCGAATCCATGAAATTTAACTTGGAATGAATAAGAAAAGACTGTCAAAACGGACGTCCGTGGGAAAAGTCATGTTGAAAATAGCTAGAATAAGAAAATGAATGCTACAGTGTAATAGGTATTGTGAAAGGGTATGAGACACCTCTTATGACTCACCCTTCAAGCCAGAGCAGCTCTGTTTATGCATTTTTTTTAATAGAAAGTGGCGAAGAATCAACTTCGTCTGTATTAAAAACAAAATCTGTACAAAAGCAAGATAAACGAGCAAATAAAGACCTGTATAGGAAGTAACATTCTCACACAAAATCGAGAGTCACTAAAATATTAGGAGCTTAACACTTCCAAGGAGGCCAACAATTGAATCATGTGGATTACTGTCCAAAATGACTACATTCAGTCTAAAGCGCAGCAGGATCCGCAAAAATCAGAGAAGAGGCAGATGAAATATTACTGACCTGCCTTCACCAACAAACAGAGCTAGTACACAGAAAAATCTGTGGGCAGTGTCCCGATAGACCATCCAGCAGAGAAAGAACTTCAATAGCGTTCATGGAGAGCCATTCAAGGATGTCATATCACACTTGGTTGGTAGGAAAAGTTTTCAAGGCTGTTGCAATCTTTAACGTGCAGGAAAAGTAGCAGAAACACATCCATAGGGGTGCGTTTGATGTACCGGGTGCAATTTAACGTGGTAAATTTTTCTGGCAAATTTAACCTGGTAAAATTTTCAGGTTGAAATTTTACCCTCTTCCGATTTGAGGTCATCTTTGATGCACTGGAAGAATTTACCCTGTTACTTTTAACCATGTTTGATGCACAATGAAACATTTAACCTGGTAAATTTAACTATGTTTGATGCACATGATAGATTTAGAAGACTTTTTTCAAAAATGAAATAAATTATATGACAACATTGCGGCCTTCAAGATCAAAGGAAAAATTCATAAACCCATCAATAATGGAAATGCAGCTATAAAAAAATAATCAACTTGACAATAATTAATTGATATTCAAAATAACAGTAGAACCTGTAAGAGAGTTTAAAAACATTCAACACAACTTGTTGCCCCATCCAGTACATAAAGTTTAACGACTACAACCTGTATGAAAGTTTAACGAGTACAGATCCAACAAAGTTTAAGGCAGTCACCAAATAACATATGTGTCCCATCCGGTACATAAGTTTAACGAGTACAGATCCAACAAAGAAAACAAGTAATAACAAAAAAAGCAATCCAGAAAACTGGAATGTTGATCCGTCCATTTGTCTTCATCACTTCTTTCTCTCGTCCACGCCTTCACCAAGCACTCGCTGTGAACATCTCCCCACAGATTTCTGCAGCATGGAGCCAACATGCAACAACAACTAAATTACACAAATAAGCAAAGGGAAATTAAAACAACACCCATATCTTAGACACCCAAACCCTTTCAAAAGCAAAGGTCATCCATTCCTTCATAGCTTCTCTAAATGGGAGACGCAGAGTCAGCTTTTCATTGAATCTTGTGCCAACCAACACCCATAGCTTCCTTCCAATTCTGCAACTAATAGATAGATCACCAAGGTTTTGAAGGCCAAATACAAAACCCACAGAGCATTCGCTGTTGCATCATTATCCCAAACAAACCTTTATTTCCCTAATCAAATAATAAAAGTCACTTACAAGAAACTCCTGAAAGATCTTTATTGTTTTCCAAACCAGACCAAACAATCACTTCCCTCTTCAAGGCTAATAGCATATGAAACATGGCCCATGCATGGAATTCTCGCTTCAAACCATCGTTGGCCCTCCTTTCTTTTCCCCTTTACCTCTCCTCCGACAGCTTCCTCCGCCTTTCTCTTTCCCGTAGAGGTTAGGAATGCGAATCCCTCCGCATCCCTCTTAACGTAGAAAACTAGAGAACCAATTCAGAAAGGGCAACATCAATGGTGGTTCATGGGGGTTTTGACAGTCAACTTATTAATGGAGATCGACTCAACGATGACCCCATTAACAGGTCTCTCTCCCTCTCTCGTTCTCTCTCTCTCTCTTTTGCACCCTTTTCATCCATGAAAATCAGTTCAGTACATCGGTTTTATCCCTTCCTAAAAACCATGGATACATAGCGTCAATCCAAACCCATCCGATTGAGCACTTGACTTGTAAGATTCAAGACTCACGGATGCAGTTGAAAATGCCGACCATCTCCATAAAAATTTCTTGTGGGAATACGTTNGATGATCGACTCATGGCTATAATCCAACATATGTTTCTGATAAAATATCAAATGAACTTGCCACTTCTTATAGATTGTAATCCAACATATGTATCTGATAAAGTTTTATACACTTTTGTTTGTTAGGATGTGAACATTTTCTTGGAGACGTTCATGCATGCATTATATGATCTTACACAAGCCCTTTCGACATGCTTTCTAGCCCAAAACCTTAACAGCTAAAATTGTTTGTTAAATACTTTTGCTGGTTAATGAAAAGACCAAAACCTTAACATATAAAGTCGTTTTTACAAACTAAGAAAATGCTATCTGTCTAACTCAACTTCTATATGATCCCACAATTATGTGATGCACATAACCAAATTGGATAAAACGTGCAATTCTGTGCAGTTGGTGTGATTAATTTGTTTTGTTATTCAAATAATTTCTTAATTTCTTGATCATTGGGAAAGATGAAAGCCAGAATAATGGATGAAGTGAGAAATTATTGAATACTTTATTAACCCATCAGAAACACCCCTCAAGTTTCAAGGCCTGTCAAAAGAAAAACAAAACAAAAGTTTTAGAACACTGGAGCTACACAATGATCTATAACGAATTTGATCATAATCTCAGCTCCAGTTCCCTGATCACCAACGAACTTGAATGAACTTGAAACACCATACTGAACTATTTACTTCTTCCAAAATACCCCGGTTCAAGATCGAACAAACTAAGTAATTGTGAGAGAAACAATGAAAGTTGCAGTTCCATGTCCTCTTTAGATTGTGCAAATGGGGATAATCTCATGCATATATATTAACTCATCTGATTTACTGCATAACTAGCAAAAAGAGAACCAGCAGATAACAGTAGAGAACACTTCATCCTTCCAATTGGTTCTAAAAGATTGCCGCTCAATGCTTCCTTGAAGATCCAATGAAAACAAATATGAAAGACCAATTTAATTAAATGAAGCCAATGTACAAAGAAACCACCAACTCAGGAACAACAAAGATTGAAACAGTAATTAAGTAGAAACAGTAGAAAGCGGTGACAAATTCATCAAATCCTAACTATGGTTAACTCATACGATGAGATAAACCACAGTCCAAACCATGGATGCAAGAGCTAAATAATTGTAGGCTGCACTCCTAAAAAAAATATTATTCTTGACATCAAAATCCACCACCAAAAATCTGCCAAAGGGAGGAGAGAGAAAGAGGAGAGAGAAAAGGACAAGACGAGGAGAGAGAAAAGGATAAGAACGGGTCCATTTGGCCTCCATAACGACACTCCTAATCCCAGCATCAACACTCTTCAATACCAGGATAGCACTCTTCAGGATTCAAGTTGAGGATGTGGCTACAACACGCCACTCAATCAGATCAGAGAGAGAGAAAGAGGTCCTGGCAACATGTGGGTTTGTGTGGGCAGTTGCCTCCACATTCCCAGAAGAATCCTTTGTTTATATATTGGTCGGCCCCAATTATTTGCTTAATTATATGCTGGTGTTCCTTAGTCATTTACTTATAGTACTCCTCAATCATTTTACCAAGTATTTCAATGGTTCAGATCGTTTGAAATATTGTCTCCCCGTGGACAAAAATTTCTAGCTCTCACCATTATCCAAGATAGGGTACCTCTCTTTTGTGTCATCTGTTAGTCAAGGCTCCATTTGCTTCACCTATTTCAATAAGAAAACAAGTTATATGTTTGGGTGCCTAAAGTTTAGAAAAAGATAGACATACTAGAAACCACTTTTATAACATTCCGCACAATAATTGAGGTAGAGTTTGGTAACAGTGGCTAGTGTGGACAGTTGCCTACACCAGCCTCACAAAATTAGTTTAATATATATGTTAATTTTTGATATATTTATTTGTTATATATGTAAGTGCTTCGAAGAAATTATAGGTATTGAATGAGTGCCTCTACCTGAAAAAAATTTATGGCTCCGTTAGTGGTTGATAAGAGACTACTCTCAATTTTAAGTTCCTGAGTCCTTAAATTTTTGTATTGTACACAAAGTTAAAAGGAAGAGGTAGTAATATGTGAGTTGAAGCATAACAAGGGATCCCAAGACACCCGAAGCAATAAAAAAAGGAAAAGACTTCCACCTTCACAGCAGTAGTGGGTCCTTGTCACTCACATGAAAATGTACAAAATGAAAACAAAATGGATAACTTTTTGAGGACAAACTTTTCCTCTTTTTTGTCTTTCATATGGTGACAGGTGAGTGGGGTCAAACAAGAACACATCAAACACACCAAAAGGATAACTTTCGAGGACAGCCTTTTTCTCATCCTGTCCGCATATGGACATGCGAGCGGGTCGAACGAACAAGACTGTTCCATCGTTCTCCTTCGCAAATAGTGACTGTTCGTTGATGGATGAACCGAACAAAAAGATTTCATTTTAAGGGGATCCGCTATTCAACACGCACACCTTTCTTTACATGCCCACTTTGATGGTGTGGTGATGTGTGGACCATTCCATGGTATTTCACATTTCCTTGAATTTATTAATTTTGATTTTTAAAAAGTATTTCTCATATCTTAAAATAGAACAAATCAACCCTAACAAAAAAAACTAGAAAGAGGAAGGCAGCGAAAACAAGGGAAATAAGAGAGAAGGAAAAGGGTAGGGGTGGGTACCGGGCCGGGTCGGAGCTATGCGACGAGGGAGAGTGGAAAGGGGAAGGGACTCAAGGAGAGGAGGAGGGAGACGTGAAGGGAGAGGAGGGAGAGTGGAGACTGAGAGGGAGACGGGAAGGGCGTTAGGTTCGGTCTAAAGGCAGATAAAATCCACGCCAAAAACCGACACGTACACCCAAGATCTATGGAGGGAGGCACACTCAATCAATGAGAGGTTAAGATTTACAACTTTAAAACCCTGCCGGACAGTCACCCCGGCTTAATATTCCCTTGGGTAAAGATGAACAAGTGAGGTTAAACCCACCCAAGTCTTAACCTACTACAGAACTCTACAAAGATGTGAAGCTTATTACAAACGTAAGCGATACATGAAATCACTCCTCACTCATCCAAACTCATTGTTTCACCAAACCATCCTGTCAAACCATGCCTAGGCAAATACAAACCATGCCCAAACCCTTAGGTGGTCTTCTCAGCCCGGGAATGTGTCTTTTGGCTAAAGAGAGCCTTAGAGGATTCCACGGCGGCTGACTTAGCCTCTTGGCTGGTTTACAAGCAACAACACCCTTCCACGTATCTATAGGATGCCACGAATCTCACCTCTCGGGGCCACGCCCGAGGACTCCACTTGCTTTCACCAAGGAGGAAAGCCACAGCCTTATCTGCTCCATTGGTATCCACGATCCTCCGGTATTGTCTAGCTACCTCTCGAGTACACCTTGCTAGAACAAGTGACAAGACATCACTATTCAATCAAGTAAGAATAACAAGGGTAAAGAGAGTGGATGCATTCACCGGAACCCTAGTCGACCCCAAGTTGCAAAAGAGAGTTGGGGGAAGCAATCACCAAGATCGCTTGGCGGGCGCGGTTCCTTCAAGGTAGGTCCGGTGGAAGACTTGGTAGGTTCGAGCCTTCTAAGTCCAAGCAGTAGGTTGGTCCACGTCCAAGTAGGTTCAGTTGACTGTCCTGGTGTAGAGGCTAGTCGGCGTTGACTCCCTTCGGTCCAAGAAGATAGGAAAGTCGACTAGGCTAAGTCTTCCTTCTGATCTTGGTTGAACCTCCTTCCAACCTTGGCGTGGGCCAACGGTCATCCAATCAACACGTGGTACCTTCCAAGATTGTCGCGGGTGACTTGCCTAGAGGGCTGATCGAATCTTCCTTGATTGATGGAGATGGATCTCTCAAGATCGCGCCGATATCTTGCCTTAGTTGAATTATGTTCAGGTGCAATGCACCTCAATCGGCTGGCCGATCTCCTTCCTTGTTGGTTGGAAATCAAATCGGAATGAGGATCTCTCCCAAGTCGGAAGGAGCTGCCTTCTGCCACAAACACCTTCCTTTCCTGAAAAGTGACCAGATTCAACGTACCTAAGGCGTGGGGATCTCATTTCCAAAGTTATAGGGATGGAACTAGAAGGAGATCGCTTTCCCTTTTTGGCGCGCGGGACACTTGGTGCCCGTTCCTAATCCTTGAGTGGCCTTTCCTTTTCCGTCGCTGATTTGCTGGGCCAGATGTATGATGTCTCTCTCCACGTGCTGCCACCTGTCCCTGTGCTATCCAGCTCCGGATCCCCTGCCCAAAAGCGTCGCAAGAGGATGAGGAAGGTCTGGACGGCACCAAATACTTTCCTTCTTGGTGCTCTTTTGCGCTAGGGTTAGTACCTCTCGATGGACCCAACTACCCTTGGAATATATCTAATTAATTAATCAATTTAACACTGATAGTCACCAATTTGTCGGTTTTGGCAGGAATAAACACTGGAATTTTGAGCTACTCCATGAAATCCGGCGAACAGTTCAACAAACTCTCAGAACTTGCAGATGATAATTCAATGGTCAAATCAACTCCAAATACCTTGATTTTTGGATATGTGGTAGATCTTTTGATTATGAATCCAACGGTATAAGACTCGCCTGAAAAATCTACCGGAATCGCCGGAAATAGCCTCTGAAAGTGGCGATTCTGCGGTGGACTGCGCCTGAGCGGCGGTGGCGGAAACAATGAACTTCCACGGCGGATTTGACTAGTGCGATCTAGTCCGATCAGGTTGAAATTTTAGTATGTTGAAGATGAGGCCGAGATCTTTCCAATGAGCTATAGATCGCCATGATACTCTTAGTGGATCTCCAGATATAGCTAATTTAGTAGGGATGACTTCTGTCGCTCCTTCAGAAATCCGAGAGTCGTCTTCTCCACGCAGGAACAGTTGTCTTTCTCCTAAGATCTGAGCGACTTGCCGATCTTCGTTCAAAGGGAGAGGAGGAGGAAAGAGGGGCAGAGGAGCAGGGAGATTGGAGAGGGAGACGGGAAGGGACTAGGGAGAGGGGGAGCGATTGGGAAGGGAGAGGGGAAGGAGAGGTGGAGCGGAGGACGAGAGGAGGGAGACGGGAAGGGAGAGGGGGAGGAGGAGGGAGAGGGAGACCGGTTATGTCACCGTGGTACGTTAAATGTGCCAGCGTACCGGTACCAATACGCCGGTACGGCGATACCGGTACGCTGGTACATGCTGGTATATTTGGATCTGGTTCCGTATCGGAACTAGATCCAAACCATATTTAAAACCAAAAATACCGACGGGTGACGGGCTGACGTGTTCCTTCTCCCTTCGTCTCGATTTTGTGCGTACGTTTCCGTTTACCACTCAAGCAACTTTACCCGACGGGCGACGGGCGATGTGGCGCAACTGGCACCACAGCCAGCTACCATGTCTCCCATAACATTAAGTTTTGGTTCATATAAGGAAGCAAAGTGTCAAACTTTTCACCTTACTTGAAATTCCTCCCAACAAAAAAGACGAACTGCTCACCTGTCAAAATGGTTGCTCTTTTGCAGTTTACTGCAGTGAAATCCTTAGTTTAATCCTCTAAATTGGACTATGCTTATGAGTGTGGCGCTATTTAATTAGTTTCTTTCAAAACTTTGGAGTTGGTTTGAGAAACCATTCTTCTTTCTCTCCTATTTTCCTGTCTCGATTTTACTGTCTCGATTTTTGTCGAAAACATATACCCACCAAAGCAACACATGCCCTAATATGCAAATTCTAGATGATATCATTTGTTTTTTTCATTTTTTTTATTTTTTTAATTAAAAAATTCATATTATCATAGTAAAAGTTTCCCCATACCCGTACCAAAATTTACAAAAATGTCGTACCCGTACCCATACCCATACCCACCCATACCCAGGTGACATAGGAGACCGGAAGGGACAGGTGGGAGAGTGGAGACTGAGAGGGAAACAGGAAGGGAGAGGAGGAAGGAGGGGGAGAGGAGCAGGGAGATGGGAAGGGAGAGGGAGAGTGAGACAGGAATGTCGGGAAGGGAGAGGGCTCAGAGGGGGAGCGGGAGGAAAGCCCGGGAGTCGGGCCGCCGCCGGGCTGGCCTATCCGGCCCGGCCCGACGCCCAGGCCTAGAAAAGGGCCGTTAAGTAGATGGGTCGGGTCGACCTGGTTTAAGTGAGTGGGTTGGGGGATTTTTTTTAGGAACGAGCCAAACAATCTAACCTTTGGTGATATGGCTGGGGCTAAATTGAACATGAATCTAAACAATAGATGACGCAACTAAAAATTTTCAATTTTTTCAATTCCCTGAAGCAGGGCCATGGCCTAAGCCCTCCCCCCCCCACCCACCCTCTTCCCTCCGCCCCTGGGCATGAGGATCTAACTCCAAACCAAGCTTGGCTCATAGCCAAATCAAAATTGTGGTATCCTCCTGAATATGAGTAGAATTGCCATTGTCTTTAAAATAAAAAATAAAAAAACAAATAAAGAAAGGTGACATCACCACAAAGTAACGGAACCAGGAATTTTTCATTGACCGAAACATAATTTTTCAAAATTTTTATATAAGTTAAATTAAACTTTTTAAAATTTACATGCAAAATTTGAATTCCAAAAAAAGGGGAGGGGGGTGGTGTGGTGGGGCCATGGCCCTTGCTCCTCAGTCCTCACCACAACCATCAAATAATATCAGCTAGATGACTACACAGATATATTGCAATCCATTACCTGAAGAGAAGCCTAAAGGGCTGCGCCCCTCCCCTTCTCTTTTTTGTTTTGCCTCGAGTCCTACTCTATGTCAGGGTTTGGCGTTTGGGTGGGCAATGGATCCACCTTCAACTCGACAAAGTATCTCTAGTCTTTTGCGGTAAAAAAAAAAGTAACATCCACGAAAATCAAAGGGCAATTATGCTACGCACTTTGAGGTATGCTATAGGCTAACAGACTTCATCGAGACAGGTGCCTTTGAGATTTAAACATTTAAACAAGCGATCGGCCTCTTACCAGCCAGTGGCCAACCAGATGAGCGATCCAAGGAGAGAAAGAGAAAGAGATAGTTATATATTCATACAACATGAGAGTTGTATATTCCCTTGGCAACTGAATTTCACGTAAAGCAGGAAGATTTCCTTCTTTTTCGTGAGCAACTTCAACGCGATAAGCAAGAGTGCCGTCAGGCTCAAACTTCGATGCCTCTCACTGAAACTTAAGGTTAGTACTATAAAAAAAAATGAATAGACAGAGTGACCTCCTGGCTATGGGAAGAATGGTTAGTGATGTCGTAGACCCATTACATGCATGTTGAATCCATGCAGTATAATGAGCCTAAGACAACACATATCACTCCCCCTCAAGCCAGAGCATCTCCCTCTATGCATTTTTCTTATTCATACTAAAGTGGAGAACCAACTTTGAGCACTCAGAGCTAAGATGGTAGCGGCGGTGCCTTCTATGAAGCCATAGATGGCTCTATATATAGCCAGAGAAAGGTTCTAGATTCATCTTTTTTTTTTTTCATATTTCAGGTGTAGGTTTTTGAGATTTTCATAAGCCGGGTGGGACAAAGAAGAAATTAATTACTTTGGAGAGCTGTTGTGGGCAATGGCCCACACCAATCCAGAGAGTTTGTCACATTTGCATTATTTTTACTTTTTTTTTTATATATGAGTGCCCGATAGGGTTTGAAATTTAAAATAATAGTACCCCTTACCCCAAAGCAGGGGTGGAGCCTTAGGGGGTTCTAGAGGCCATGGCCTCCCCTCAATTTTTGGTTTTAAAATGAAGCAAAAACAAAAATTTACATGTAAGTTTACAATTATTTAACTTTTATAAAAATTTTGAAAAACTATATCTCAGTGCTTGTTAAAATTTTGAAACTATAGTTCAACTGCCTAACAAAAAATTCCCAGGTCCTCCCCCTGGCCTGAAGTTCCTAGTTTTGCCATCGGCTCCGACACTGGCTTCCTCAAAGTTTCAAGGAGCATCATGAATGACTAATGATCTCAAAGTGATGAAAAGGAAGTAAGAAGAATAAAAAAGAAAAGGGGTTGCTGGTTGAGAAAGTGAAGAGTCAGGAGGGGGTAATTGAAAGCTTATTCTTTGGTTCTGAAGCCATATTNTTTTTTTTTTTTTTTACCAATGTGGCGTAGTTGAACTTCATAGATGTTCAGCCTTTACTAACGCTACCATGGTGGCATCATAGATGACCACTCTTCTATGTCATGGTTTCCCTTGCATCAAACAAAGTCGGCTTTTTACTGACACGCTACACCACATATGCCAGTGAATGTACATTTAATGGTGCTATTTTTGCTTTGTCATTGAAAGTTTTGTATATGAGTGCACTTTCACTGGCTCATCTAGCTAATGTCAAGGAAGGATCTATGCATGTTGAGCCATCTCTGACATACTTTGTTGAACGTCAGTAACGAGACGCACTCCATCTCTAATATGGAGGCACTTTTCACGGATATTTTGATCTCAATAAGAGAAGCTAAACTTCCTTCGTTGCTTAGGATTGTGTGCCTGTGAATGTCCTTCCATGTTCTCATTATCTTGGTGTTTTCATTGATGGAGAAGGAAGCGTCAGTAATATTTGTCCATAGTAACATCTATTCAGACGTCACTAAAACTCAAGGGCTCAGCCATCAACAACAGTTTCCTCCGACTTATTTTCACTAACGGTGATATCAACTGACACCCTGATTACCAGTTTTCAATGACATTTTTCATAAAGATTTCTAACATCGTCACCATGTCAATAGAGGCTACAGTAACAACATTCACTGATGCTTATCTTCATGTGATTACGCTGGTAAAGCTTTTACTGACATCTGGTTGGTTTCTACTGAATCATTAATTTTGCCCTTGGATCTCTTGAATATGCTGTAATTTCTACTCTAGATCCACACCATTTCAGACTCCGATTTTCATGAAACTTGGAGTAAAGTTCCTTATAATTCCCGATTCATTACTAACACGAGCATTAAAATACTTAATATACGAATTAAAAAAATAAAACTTGGAGTAAAGTTCCTTATAATTTCCAATTCATTTATTAACACGAGCATTAAAATACTTAATATATGAATTAAAAAAATAATTAGATATAATGCATTTCATGCAGCATCAATATCACTGAACAAAAAAGACACAGTCTCGTAGTAATTTTGTGCTTCCGTAAGATGTGTCGCAATATGGGGACTCGGTTCCGAACTGTCCTACCAGTTGGAAGCCGTCCAGGAAAAACGTCGAGGCATGGTACAGCGACAGAGCAGAAGTCGAAACTCTGGTCTTTTGTCTGTTTGCAAGACGGACGTACTGCCTGCCCCGGAGTCCACATGGTCTGCACGTGAAGCGGTTGGCCCGTGTGACACGAGATGATTATCACGGTAGGTCGAGAGGCGCAGCTGAGTCGTTCCAGACTTGGTTCTCACTTCTTTTGGCCGAGGACGCTGACCGTCCGACCGAGTTCACATGGTCGGCACGTGATGGGCACTGTGAGACAACGGAAGGCGAGGTGCGCTCGGTCCAGCGAGCCAAGTTCCGGACTAACTGGATAGTTGGTAAACTTACCAACTAGAGTCGTGAGCAGTGACCAAGTCAGAAAAATTAGCTAAAGAGGCCCTATTTTAAAAATGAGGCACTTATATATATATATATATATATATATATATATATATATATATATATATATATATATATATATATATATATATATATATATATATTTAAGATCCCTATTTAAAAATAAAAAACTTTTAAAAAGGTAGTGTGAGCAAGAGTTGGCTAAGATCGTAGCCAATGAAAAAAAAAATTATATTGAAAAAAATATTATTTTTTAATCACTCTATGTATTTATAGGATTTAAATTCAGTTTGACCCTACCGGATCCAGACTAGCTCCGCCACTGATAACCTGCGTTCCAAACGTTGTCGACGTCTCCAAAGAAACAATGACGTGCATCTCCAAAAAAACAATGACGTGCATCTTTATCACTGGGGCAATGGAAAACGACACAACGTGCATTCCAACGAGCTGAGATCCAAACTGACTTGGTTCCTTTCCCCGGGGAAAATGATGGACGCCGCCCGTTCCATGCACTCCACATGGTCTCCACGTGAAATGGGACGAAGCGAAATCTGTAAGAACCATGCATTTTTTTAGTGGCCCCGTATATATCTTACATATATAATAATAGATTAAACCTTAAATAGGAGCAATAACAAACGTTTCATCTGTCCCAAACCACCTCAACAAGTTGAAAAGACAAAGCTAGTCGTAGTCGTGGTCCAAATGACATGACATGACAAACAACGAGTGAGCGTGACTTTCAATTCTTCTTTCCCTCCGCCTATCTCTCATCTCCACGTTACCATATATATATATATATATATATATATATATATATATATATATATATATATATATATATATATATATAAAGAATAAAAAAAGAGAACTTAATTTGATCCTTCAAATTTGATGAATTAACGTAAATAGTAATCCTCTCACACTTTGTGAGAGGCCGACTTTTTCACCCAGGCAACTGCCCACCCATGCCCACATGTGTAGCTTCCCCTTGCTGATGAGATAATTTCAGAAACCATGGTATGGTTACAAATTAGAAATTTAAAAGAATGAGAAATATAATATTCTGGCTCGCTGAAACTGAAGCTTGACTTCTCCAAAGCTTATCCTCCTCTCTATGAACCTTTCATAGGTTTGGGTGGACAAGATCGTTATGGTCTTTTTATGCCTTGGCTTTTAACGGGAGGAGGGAGCTTACTTGCAAATGTCACTTTTTTCGAGTCTATCCCTTATTTCTCAGAACTTATGCCTTGACTACTAACGGAGGAAGAGACACGGCAGTTCAGGCAATGACTTCAAAGGCAGTTTGCAGCGCCTCTGGGACCGTCCTACCTGGACCTTACTTGCAGATGTCACCTTTTTTGAGTCTACCCCTTATTTCTCGAAACTTCTGCCTTCGCTATTAAGGAAAGTGAGGGAGCTTACTTGTAGATGTTACCTTTTTCGAGTCTACCCCTTGTTTTTTGGGTCGCAACACAGGTTAGGTTTGAGACAAGGGGACTCGATCCTGTTTCATCTAAGCCTTTAGTGATAATGAGATTGAAGCAACCTGATCAAGGATGATAAATTTGGT